>JAKSZP010010790.1:0-115785 GCA_022478985.1 Massospora cicadina
TTTTGGCTTTGCCATACAGGGCTAAGGAAAACGGCTTTTTTGAGACACAAGCTAAGGTGGGAATCGAACTCAAGACCCAAAAAATCACAAGACATGAGGTTTTTGGAATCTGGACAAATTCGAAAAATTTTGATTTTGTTGAAAAACAAAGAATTTGTAGCTCATATCAGATTCCAATAACCACTGGAACCTTTGTTGTGAAACCCCCTATAAATCTAGTCCCAAGATGAGAAAGGCTTTGATTTTCTCAGATAAACTAATCATTCTAATAAAGTTTAGGATTTTGGACACATCTCCTGTACTTTGAATTTTTCCAAATAAATACAACTCTGCAAAGTTTTGCAATGGCTGGAGTCTGTTTTCCGCACTGGTTTGCCCCTACTGTTGTACCTGAGTCCTCCACCTACTCCGCCACCTATTCCGCGGGCTCCACCTCTTCCTTTTTTGCTGCCTTTTGCCCTAGATTCTTTGCCACCCTTTTCAGCTCCCAGGGCCTCATGTCCCTGATGATTGTGGCCAGTTTGGTGTGCGTTTTGTTCCACAGATCTATTTGGAAACACAATACTGACCGTTTAGGACGTCTCTTCATTTTGCTGGGTCACTTGGCCTTGTTGTGTCACCTTTGGCCTGTGTCTTTCCCTCCAGCGACCTCCTGCGCTCCAGTTTCCCTGACACATGCCTTGCATTTGGATGGATCTTAATTTTAAAAATAAAAATTTGGCAGACAAAGCTGCAAAAGTGCGGGTGGTGGTGGACCTCCTGTATGGGTAATGGGTAGTTGACATGAAGTGCACTTGCTGACTGTCCGACCAAATTTTCATTATGTTTGACTTCTTACCTACAACAATTAAGCATACCGTACTGGAGCATTACCTGAAGGCTGGGTTTACTGAATATGGGGAAATCCAATCCTTTGAGATGCAGCACTTTACACTCATGCTGTACCTGTGCACGGGAAAAGTAATTTCTGTTCTCACCACATCCATGTGGTTAGCAGAAGATTTGACCCAAATCCCTCACAACACTTTTGTGAAATTGATTGGCAAGAATCCCGCCCATTCTGATCACTGTGCATGGTGCGTCTCCTATCTGCACCTTCTGTCGCACATTTGGCCACAAGGCCATACCTGCCCCACCAAGGAGGGCATTACTCAACCTGAAATCATCCTGAATGCAATGTTCAGTGCAGATGCCCACTATGAACTGGCAATAGACACTGACGAAGCCTTCTCATGGAATGCGCCTGGGTGCTAAATTCAAGTGAAACCTGTGTCCCCGCAGGAGTGTAAGAAGGCCAAGTAGGCCTGCAGAGTGGCCGCCAAGGTGGCGGCCTCAACCGCATCAATGATATCACCCACCTAGATCCATGAGGACATCAAGTCATTTGCTGCGTAAGCGGCTTGAAAATCCCTCCACCAATCAGATTGGGCTCCCAAGCTGATGACCCGATGGGTTAGTCAGATTCATCTGCCCAATGCCACCAAGTTTTAAACAAAACTGAGTTGCCCACAAATCTACCTTCTAAAAATTTTTTCAACAGGTATTGGGGCACGGCAAGTGCACACCACACAAAAAACAAAAATATCCAGGGGGTAAATAAACAGAAGGCAAAAGCCAACATTAGCCCCATTGAAAAGGCTACCCATAATGAACTGTACTCCATTGCACAGAATACCCATGCTGCCATACAGCAACATGCTGAAAAAGAGAAGGCTGAAGGGCACAGGTGCCCTTCCCCTCACACCTAAGGTGTAATGGGGTGACTTTACTTATAAGGACGTTGAACAACGCTGGACTAAAGGCCTTGTCATCCTAGGCTAGGAATTGAGTTTTTAAAAAATAATTTACCTGTGGAAATACTGGCCATTCAGGAAACCCACTTTCCGCGTGGTGCAGAGGACACATGGGCAACCACTCTCCTCCCTTCCCTTTCTTTTTGTCACCACACTGTGGGTGCTTGTTCAAGTGACCCATAGTTTTTAATCTACTTCATTAACATCGTACCTTGATGGCCATGTCCTTGTTGTAAACTTTTTGTAAGATGACGAAGTGCATGCTGTCATTAACATTTTTGCTCCAACCTGTGCATGAGCTCGTTGGGAATTCTTCTCAACCATCAATTCCCTCCCACTTCCCCCTGACCCATTTTTTGTTGGCAACATGAACTGCCGGACCAACCCAGCCACCAACTGCTGGCCCTTACCACCTTTACCCCCGCAGGAGCATGTAGAACTTCGCTTTCTAAAAGCCACTTTGGGGTTTGTTTGATACTCTGCCAAATCATGCACTACTACTTCCAAACATGTCTCATCCCCATGTGCACAACGGCCAGCTGAGCTCTATGTCCCACATTGACCTTATTATAGCACCGTTGAAATTTCAATTTTAATTTTCCCACTTTACAATGATTAGACTCAATTTATCTGACCACAGGATGTATCAGTTTCCTTCTATTTGTCACATCCTGTGGCACAGGTGCTGAAGTGGTGCAACCTCCGCTCAGCTGAGATCACGTTGCCCAGGTTTTCCTCATGGGTGGACACTGAGACCTCAGCTCTGGAGTTTACCTCACCTTTATGTGCAGATCCACTTTCCACCTGATCAATCTTCAAAGCGAACACCATCTGCCAGGCTTGCCACATCTCATCACGTCGCTCTTGGGCTATATTGACAGTCATGTTGTGCACTCTGGAGGAAGTGGACCACCTGTAATCCAATGTCTTAGTGGCAGGCTGCAGCCCAGCTTGGGGTCATAAATGGGCAGAAGTGTCCGCTCGCCTCAACGCACTGGTAAGAAAACACAAGCATCAGGTTTGTGTTCAGTATAAAGCAAAGCATATAACAGCTGGTGACATGTGTCCACTTATTTTTCCAAAAATTCTTCACACCGCGTCAGAGTTTGACCTGCACACAAATGTGGAGAAAAGACCACCATGTCGCAGATACTCTGGCCAAAGTGACAAAGTATCAAATTATTACTCAAAATTGTATTACTCCAATCCAGTTCAGCCAGCCAAAGTGGACAATTTCCTTGAATGTGCACATATCTGCACCAAATACCATTATCTGGAGTTAATTGATTTGATTTCTCAAAACGAACTCTGGTCTGCAGTTTGAAGTGCACTGTACAGGAAATGCCCAGGTCCAGATGAGAATCCTTATAAGTTCTATAAGAAAAATTTTAAAATATTTTCCTCCTTGTTGCTTGCCTCAATTAAACAATTCCAAATGGAAATGAGCCTCCTCCCTGGAGGACAAGAGTCCTACACAATAATGTTGTACAAGAAAGGGGATAATCTGGACTTGGCCAACTGGCGCCCTATATCACTTACTAACACATATATTAAACTTTTTACTAAAATCATGGTAAACCGTCTAGGGGTAGTTGCCTCTGCTCTCATTTTCACTGGGAAATTTCTTTTCATTCCCAAACAGTCATTTGGGACAACATTCACACCGTTGCCAACGTCTGCCAATAAATGGCTTCTGGTGCACTTGTTTTTTAGACTATCAGAAGGCCTATGATAGAGTCAACTGGGTTTACCTCAGAGCCTGCCTTCACAAGGTCTACCTCCCCTATCATTTTATTAATTGGGTGATGTTGCTCACGTAATCTGCCACAATGGCTGTGCGTGGCCCTGGCTTCCTCACAGAGGTAGTTCTCCCTCAAAGGGGCCTATGCTAAGGGGACCCTCTAAGCCCACTCTTGTTTAACTTCAGCCTTGGCCCACTTCTTCGCAATGTGAATGCCAGTCTTACTGGTGTCCATTTGCAAGGCCAAGCACCAGTCATGATTTTGGCATTTGATGATGATTGTGTGGTTGGGGTGTCTAACAATTATGATGCACGCGCGCTTGAAGCTATGACCAGGTTTACTCCAGGGTAAGTAATGCTGCACTTAACGCCTCCAAAACCAAAATAATTCTCCTTGGTTGGTACCAAGACTGCTGGTCCCTAGCGCCCCGTTTTATACCTTCTTCAACAACTTGATCACAGGATCGCTTGCCCTGCCCACCCCACACCGCCCCGCTTGTGTTCCCTTTTGTGCCAAGCCCCACCGCTTGCCCAGTCCGCCATTTGGGGGTGTGGCTGGAGGCGGGAGGGTACGCCTCAATGGTGATGGAGTATAATATCCTAGACAACGCTACTAAATGCATAGCTTCCCTCAAAGCCCTTCAGACCTCCCTTACAGGCAGGGTAGTACTAGCCAACTCTATGCTCCATTCTAAAGTTTGGTTTGGGGCCTACGCCATCTTTTTTTCCCCTTATTTCTTCAAGTCATTATACGCCCTTCTGCAAGGGTGAATTTTGGTTAGGCCGCCCACAGCCAGTGCACCTGGATGTCATGTTTGGCCCTCACCATAGTGGTGACATGGGCCTGCTCAACTATGAGGTCCATGCCGCCAAAATACTTGGCACCTGGATCGCCACAGTCACCAACTCAATGGTACCAGCCAAGTACTGGTCCCACGCAGCCCACTCCAACTTTTCCCATGACCTGGGCCTCAGCAATCCTACCCATCCCCATTCTCTGTTAAAGTAACATGCTTCACTTTCTTCTGATGCAGGCCCACATGGGACGTTGCCCCACTTCAAAAAATTCTCATCTCCATGCAAAGCTGAGTGGAGAATTCGCATCAGTGGACATACCTCCCAGAGGGGGCGCCCTACTCCTCGATTTACCCAGGAAGTACAAGGACAACCTATTCTGAACGGAGTGATACCCATTAGGTCCCCTATCATAGCTATGGTGGACTACCTGGACAGGTTGGACATCCCCCACTCCCTCAATACCCAGTAATCAATTTGGAATTATGCTCACCACCCTCTTCTGCAGCCGCATATTTGTTCCCATGTGTGGCGCTGTTTGAGATGAATATACCATACCACCGAGCTCTCTAAATCTTTGCACTCACCTTAAGTCATGTATGGCCAGTATGGAATTTTGGTTCACCGCCTGGAAGAGTGCCCTCCCTTAAAAGCGATATGGCGTGAGGTTCAGCGTCTCTTTCACCAGGATCAGGCACAGCCCTTCAGCCTATCTAAAGACATCTTCACCTTGTCCTTAGTTTCCCCTATACCACCTTCCCTCCGTGCCTTAGTGGTTGCGTCCAAAATGTGGACTATCCACACGGTAGCTTGGATGCTAACTCAGCTTTACCCCCTATCTCCAGGAAGCTGTACGCCGGTTCCAGTCGCCCTTGTGGACCACTTTCAAGCTTGTATGTTTGGGTACCTAACACCTCATCGCTGCCAGTTGGTCTCATCCTGGTTTCCTGTTTGGTTCATTGCTTCAGACCCCTTACTACATATGTGCTCAATAGTGGAGCAAGCCCCTACACAAGTAACCCCTTCCATTTCTTGGCGTTCCCGCTGGCAACAGGAGATAGCGTTTGCTTCTCTGTGGTGCCCTCCTCTTGCTGATGTTCGTTTTGGTAGCTTACTTATTAGAAGTGTCTGTCCCCTGGTCAGCCTTCCCCAAAATAAAATTAAAAATTCTTATCCGTTGAGGTGATACTCCTTATTTATTACTTTATTGACAATTGCCAAGGATAAGAGATTTTTATATCATCCTTCCATTCCTCAGTGGTGTTAAACCTGTGCAACCAGCCTAGCGAATTTTACAATACCACCAAAAGTTAACAGAAAAGATAAAATAAGCTAAAGCACATGGATTTTTTCCATGATCAGGTAGTATATACCAAGGCACAGTGACCTTTCAAGTTATATTAGCAGGAAAGTCCAGATATCTTGATATATAACCTTAGATTTAACAGAAATTTTCAACCACTATAGATTGATGGCCTTCTGGTATGGCTATACTTTGATTATCCCTTAGCATAATGGCCTTTATTTATATAATTTGGTTGAAAAACCATTTTTGGCATGCCCATAAATCCTCTGATACCCAATTCTCTATGACATCACTGAACGTAAGGGTAACAAACCCCTAATTCTGGGCGTAGGGTCCTTGTTCTTCCCAATTTATAATAACAAAAAGTTTTTCCTGTTCTTCTAAAGTAGTTTCTTAAAATCCATCTTTGACCCCTCAAGTCCCAATAAATGAGGTCGCAATGAAAAAAACATAATTCTAAATTAAGAAATAATAGTAGGACCAGATACCACTAGTAAGCTGAATCATAACAACAGTGCATAAAAGCCCCTAGATAAAAATTTGGGGCTTCATGGTACTGCATACCTTTGGTAGTCTATATCTGGCACAAGGCCAGTCTTTCACACTAGTTTATGGTAACCAATATTGATTGGTTCCCAAACTATAAAATAGCTCTTAATTTGAGCTTATTTATTGTATTATTGTTCTAGTTACACTCAAAAAGATAAGTATCAGAAGAGAAGTAATTTGCTCACATCTAGAGTAACAGCTTGAAAAATATGTTTGAAGGATTCTCATAAATCGAGGGCAAAAATTATCTAAATTCCCCAATAGTTATTACCATAAGGACCCTGTCCAGCTTAGAAGATTTACCCAAAGGACTGAAAGTTCTTTTGTTTCATCTGGTAAATGTAAGGATTCAATACTTCTATCTGCGATAGTTTGACCTTTGTATTTACAGTGAGTTGGTGGTAACTGCTACCACATCGAGGCTATAACTTTATGTAACTATAGAGGTGGGCGTCAATGTCAAACATTTTCTTAGATGATCATGCAAATTATGGCTTTCTTATATTGGGATAATTACAGAGGTGTCAAAATTATTATATCCTTGTTATAATTCACCCAATATTATTGAGTCTTCATCAGTAACTTAGTTCATAGCATAAATCTTAGGTTTTTCAACATATCAGGCAACAATTATCATAATGCCACAAGTTTTATTTATGTTACAAGCAAAATATATTAACATCCGGTCTATTAGAATGAGGGCCTGAAGAAGGGTCAAATCTTTTATCTAAAGGATGACCCTAAAGCAACATTTTTAAGGATTAATGACTCTTGGTAGGCAAGCCCTATAGTGGCGGCACATTGGTGGAGATAGTTTACCATATGATAATGTCATGTTCCTCATTAAAAGCTGGTAAAACCCCAATACAACTCCTTTTAAGTTTGCAACCATGGCTAAGGGTAAAATGAGCGCCTAAGTTATGTATAACAAAGGTAGATATTTTCTGCATCTCCAAGTAAAAACAATCAGAAAAAAGTACCTTTTGGTATACTTTCAAAAGGAAACGTTAAAGAGATCCCTTTATTAGTGGTCAAAATTTTTTTAGTCCGATAAACTCTTGAATAATGAGTTAATGACGTTAAGGAAAGTTGCACCAAAAAATTAATAGATTTTGCATAACTAGTCTCTGACTTTTAGAGCCAAGGGAGTTCATTAATGTCACAAGCGTAGTGGTATTGATGCACCCCATACTTATTATGAATATGTTGGTAATATTGTGCAACTTCCCATTCTTATTGTACTAAGTTAAGTTGATAAAGCTCACAAAAATAGTTATTATGGCTTCTAGGCCAAAAGGCTCACGCCAATCCCATATAAATATGAAGTTAAGTAGACTGGAGAGGAAGAAAAACGGATTTGAGCCAACAGGGTAGCACAAGATGGAGGTGTAACAGGGATTAAAGAGGAGTTATAATAAGCTGATTGTAATGGAGCCTTTTAGGTTTATATGCGCTGATCTTTGGGCGAGAAATTTTCATGGTATTCGGATGGTTGGATACTCCTTTATCTGGAATGGATGTGAGAAAGGTAGGCATGTGGCACTCATGCAACGACTCATTGCCCTCAGTGTTAGATTCAGTTAGGAAAGTTCCTCAAACATCAATATCATCTAGTGGTCGTTTTCTTGTCTGAACTTTAAGAAAAATATTTTAGTGGATCTTAATTTTGAACTTATCCATCCTAGTCAAAAATGGTGGTATCCGCCTTTTCATGTTCTCAACATGAATAAGTTTTGGTCGGAAGTGAAGAGATCATCTTGCAATTCACATTCTTTTTAACTGGTGACCTTACTCTCTTCTCTTGATCATGTACTCATAAATGCATGGATTTCATATTATGGTATAAATTAGATAAAATTGAATAGCTTTATCCAAATATTCATTATGGCCTTCAAGGCAGCGTTGATACTTGATATTCCATACTGATTCATAAACAAGTTTTATGGCCTAATAGGATTTTGATAGTTTTACGACGAAGCCATTTGGTTCATCACGAATTCACTAACAGCATTGGATCAATTTGCTGGTCCTCATGGTCAGCTGAATCATCTGTGGTGTAATGCTACTAATACCTTATATAGTCTTAGTCCTGAATACAGTGGTGCGTTATGTCTGTTACATTGAGTTGTTATTCCCCTATTATACATAATCACATTAACAATGCACAAACGCTAAGAACTAAGATGGTCAGCCATCCCTTTTAACTTCTGGTGGGCGTCATGGTCTTTTTGCTGATTATACAAGCATCATGAAGTTCCTGAAAAGTATCATCTGCTAACTGAGTTTATATAGATATCTCACTATTGGGCTTCCATGAACGCACTTAAGGCGCAAATGTAAATATGTTTAAGGGAGAAGATCTACTGTACTTTGCGAATGGAAGGGTAAAAATAATAAGAAATAACTTCCGTTTGATTTTATTGTGAGGCGAACTTCTTGGCTATATTGATGGTCATGTTGTAAAATAGACAATAGTTGTTATACAAAATACTTGGAGTCAATACTTTTAAAAGACGCCCTAATGGGATTCATCCAAAATGGGGCTGTAATGCAGTATTAATGAAAATATTATCTGACAGATTCTTAAGCTGGTTGGGGAGACATTGTTTTCTGGGTTACTACTTATAGTTTTAATGGTTTGAAAAAGGAAAGTTCAACCATGGGAGCATCCGCCTCCTCACTTTAAAGCTTTTAATATGAGCTAAATTTAAGGTCAAGCCGCCCTCTTTAATAAACTCATGCATATATTTATCACTGAAGAAAAGGACAATTGGGTTGGGTTGTAATTCATCCTAATAAAGATGGTGCAAATGGTAACATATTAGGCCCTTGTAGTGAGCATCACATTGTTAAACAATTACTGTGGCGCTGGATTTTTATGGAAGGTCAGCTTGTACATAAATACAAAGGTTATTGTTATTGTTAGTGACCTTGAAAATAAAAAAACTCATAGATATAAAAAGAAGTGTTAAATTAAAATCATACCATAATATCTATTACTAGCAGTGGCTTTGGGGCTTAAAGCTTATAGTATAGCCATATTAGGTGTTATTTTTTCCCACATTACCCAGCTTCATTAATTACAATTAATCTGCTAGATCACTAGGAGATCCATCCTGCTAGTGGATGTTAAAGTTATCAATTACTTATGCAATAACTATTGTTTGTAGAAATATCAGCATATATTTATTAATCTGACAGATTACAATCTGCCATATTAATGAGTGTTTTGTTGAGGATGATCCCCAACAATAAGCAAGCAATGAGTAGGTTGATTTAATTGGTGATATCTTAATTTCTTTGTAATAGTCAATTGGGATTAGTTACTAATTGACTAAGGGGTTTATGAGTTGCTGAAGAGTAATGCCGCCTGTTATAAAAGCAACTTTGAACTAACCTCTCCTGGAATGCAATATTCTATTATGAGCAAAAGTCCCATTACCTAAGAAGGTTGTTACCAGATAAGGGTAACTTTAAAGGGAGTTGAGCAAGGACGTTGGGACACGTTCTCGTTTAACTCAGAAGAGGCCAAAATTGAGGGGTTGAGGACCCATTTTAAGTTGATGAGGAAGATTATCGTTCCATGCTACCCTGGAGGGTTAATTCATTGGCAATGGCCACCGTTACCATCTGGGTTGCCAACTGAAGTGTTGTGCACAACATATCCTATAAAGTACCCTTGACTTTCTTATAATAAAACAGATAAACTTAGCTTTAATTGAATACACAATTACTTATAGCTTATACTTTAGACTGTTTGCTCTTGGAAAGATAAAGAAGGAAAAGATGATCCTTTGTCTAAATTATTGTTGATCTCTGCGGACTTGGCATGATGAGAAGGCATAGGAACATCTGAACCTTACCCTAGGTTAAGTTCTACCAGATAGATAGGGAAGATTTCCTTACAAACTTAGAAGAAATCAATATTAGTACAAGCACCAGGTTGGCGTTAGACTTAATCAGTATCCAGGCTATCAGCTCAACTAGAATAGTAGTTTTCATACTACTATTACCCATTATATTATAGTATCAAATCAAATCAAATTACATATATGAAACCTGTGAAGGTTTATCAGAGTGAGCCAATGAGAGTTATTCAGAACGAGAAATCAAGTCCCCATTTTTTACCAATTTTTACTCATTCCAGAAGGGGAAGTCGAGTGTTAAGCTCCCTAAAGTTTTTAACAATTTGTGCTCATTAAGGGGGTAGAGTTTATCCATACGTAATAAGAAGTTCGAAGCAATATGTCTTATAAGAATGAACTATGCAAGCTTTGGATGGAACTTGAAACCGTCAACAAGAAAGCACTTAGTTGTGCGTCAAAGATGACTTGACTGCACTGGAAGTATGGGTGATGAAGGCTGAGGAAGAGGTCAACCAAGTAGGAAAAATCAACTATGATCTCTGTGGAAAAGCCAACTCCTTGAAACACATGAGGGTAATCTTTTAAACAAATTTTATTTCAGAAGACCAGTTTTAGTCAGACTGAGAACACATTCACTGATTTACTGAAGAGATAGCATGTCAGGTAAAGCGTATAGAAGAACTGGAGGACCATAATGCGACTGTTCACAAATATTGGCAGAAGAAGCTGAAGTTGAAATGCCTTTCACTCCAGTTGGAAAAGAATAATCCACCTAGAAACATGTCTGGGTCATTTGGAGCAATTTCAGAGATAACATCTAAAGCAACTTCAATGGTCAATAGAGTCAATGGACTGGATAAACTTGTTATTGGAACCACAGATAAATTTTGAATCACACTGAAAGTACCTTCATTCCATCAGGATAATGCCCCCACGTTTTCCTGACAATTCAAGATGACAATGTTTGGTTTCAGTGACTGACAGAAAGCAGATACTGTCATAAACTGCTTGAACACAGATTGTTAGATTCTAGTTTTACCCCATCTAAATGGGGCAACTGGTCTTACTAAGAGGCCAAAGAAGCCATTATGGTATATTTTGGAAGCCTCACGTGGATGTCTAAAAGCAAGCAAGAATTTATGGCGATACAATTCCACAAAGATGAAACTCTATACGCTTTTTCAGACTGATTCTACCAGATATCACAGATCCTGGCTGGTGTGAGCGTGCTAACTATTTTGAAACCTTTGTTGTGATGCAAGCGGTATTACAGCCCTATCATGATCTACACAGTGCTATGGCTTTTGGCGTTAGTACTACAAATGACCACATCTCAAATGGTAGATCAAATAAAGATGTTGGGAGACACTTATGAAACCCCAAAAAGAGCTTTCAAAGTGATCCAGACTTGAGCTCAAAAACCATGAAACTCGCCAAGATGAATAAGGATCATGCAAATTAAGTTATGTTGGGAAATAAACCTGAAGTATAGAAGCAAATGGAAAAAATGCTAATCTGTTACTACCAATGTGGTAAAATTGGATACGTAGCCACCCAATGTTGGAGCAAGAATCCCAATAAGCAGTCACTTAAGTCAGGAAAAAAGAATAAAAACTGTCAGGAGTCAGGAAAAGGTCCTGTAGTCTAGAGATAGAACAATCTGTCACTGAGGTCAAACATTTTTTTTATTTATTTGAGGTTGGCCGACCAGGGGACAGACACATCCAATATGTAGGGAAAAAGAAAACGGAATACAGAAAAGGGAAGAGAGTCGCAAAACACAGGAACTCAAAAGATACGACTTGGCACACTTGGGTGTGGCTAGGAGCCACGGGTGGTGGTTGATTAGACCTTGAGTGGCATGGCAGCTCAGGGGCTAGTAGGGTGTACCGCCTATGAATACTGTGAGGTTTTCAATGTCATAACGAAGGAACCGAATTGGAATCAAGTTGCCCATCCATTTCTTCCATTTGTGTTGAAGTAAGCCGAACAGCCAGGCTTGGAAGTGGTTGGCCAAATGGCTGTGGAACCTGATGATGGCTTGGTTGAAATTGTGGAGGATCCCGTTGAAAGCATCGAGGGTGATTGTGTTAATGGACCATATTGCAATGCTCACAATTAGAGCCCTTAGTGTCTGGGGGATAGGCGAGGCCATGTTGAGTGCCAGGATATCGCGGGATAGTCAGAATTCGGCTGTAGGTGATTGTTGAAACAAGTGCATCATGTTGGCCCAGATATGCGCAGATGGCGGGCACTCTTCCAGGAGGTGTGCTAGTGAGTTGGGTCCGCCGAAGATGGCGCATGTCTTGAACATTGGTAAAGTACAGTTGGTTGTTCTAAACGTATGGCACATGTATCGCCACACTGTGGAGCACACTTGTGGGGATAAGAGGGGGCAGGTGATGAGGTCCCACACCTGCTTTTGGGTGCGCAAGTCATATGGGACGTCTTGGTGGTCTAAGTAGTCAATCCGGGAAAGAGGAAAGGGTGGGTAGTGGGGCAGGCGCGTTAGACTTTGTTTGTCCCCTGTGGAGTTGCATGTACCAGTTTGAGGGTGAAAGTCTTCGGATTACTGTTCATAGGAGAAGCTCCAATCCCCTTGTCTTAGGTTGTATAGGATGCGCTTGAAATATTGGTTGGTGTTGTGCGGTCCAGTAGCGGTTGTATGTGTTGCAAAGTATTTCATAAGAGTTGCAGGGTTGCAGGGGGACCTCAGATGTAGTGACTTTGAGAAGTTGGTTTGGGCTGCCTTAGCCCAGTGGGGGGATGGTGGGTTGGGTGACGTTGTGAGAGCTACCCATTAGCCTATGATTTGCATTGCTTTTTCTGTGAAGTTGAGCAGCCCCATCCCGCCTTTCTTCCATGGGCCGTACATGGTCTCTAGCCTGATAGGTGCATAGTAACCAGACCATAGCCAGTTTTGCAGGAGCTTGTAGACTGCGTTGGTAAGGTTGGCAGAGAAGGGAACCGCGTGGGCAGCAAACCATAACTTTGACAAGATTAAGGAGATGGCTAACACAACTCTTCCGGTTAAACTAGCTTTACTACTCCGCATACATGCCATTCTTTTTGTGATGTTATCCAAAATGTTGGTTTTGATGGTGTTAAGTGCATATCCACCATCTTCAAGCCATATGCCCAGATGACGGACTGGGTTGGTAGCGGGGTAATGTGCAAAGGTTAAACACAGTGGATTTACTGTCTTGGATTGTCTTCATGTGGTTGGATGATTGGTTGGTTGGTTTGTGTGGTGGTGGGAGGGTGGGGCCCAGTTCGAACTGAATTTGCCCATAACAATTACCTCTGTTTTCTGTTTGTTCAGCATGGCGTTACTCACTGACTCATACTGGTGAATAATGCGCTCAATCGCCCTGGCATCCCTATTGCCTGAGACTCCAACAACGCAGTCGTCAGCAAAGCCTAGCATTTTGGTTGGTAGTTGTCCCTCCGACCTGATTTCAGTGAGTTTTGAGTTTGCAATGCGGAGGAGAGGGTCAAGGGTAAAATTGTATAGTAGGGGGCTAAGCGGGTCACCTTGTTTAAGGCCCCTTTGGGGGGTGATGGTTTCAGTTAAGAAGCCTGGGCCTCTGATTGTAAACCTGGCTGAGCGCGTTAGGAGGAGCGCCCAGTTTATAAAGCGGGGTGGTAGGTTGAAAGCCTTTAGACACTGTTCTAGGTAACCCCGTTCACTCAGTTGTATGCTTTCTTTTGGCTCAGAAAAGCAAGGGCGCCTGTGGGGTTAGCTTAGCAGATGTTGGCAATTGTGTGGATGTTATCCCAAATTGAGCGATTTGGGATGAAGCCAAACTGATGGGGGGAGAGGGCTGTCTGAGCAATGTAACCCAGATGTTTGGCTAAGATTTTAGTTAGTATTTTGGTGTTGGTATTGGTGAGAGTGATTGGATGCCTGTTGTTTAGGTCTGCCTGGTCTCCTTTTTAAGAGTGTGACCACATATGCGTCTTGGCCGCCAGGTAGTAGGGATGTGTCTTCCAGGCACTTATTCATAGTTGCCAGTAGTATTGGTGCGATAAAAAAAATAGTTTTCGAAAAATTCATATGGTAGGCCATCAGGCCCAGGGCACTTGTTGCACGGGGTTGATCTTATTACCTCCCATAGTTCATCTTTAGCGATGGGTGTTACAAGATCTGGTTGACCAGTTATAGTGTCAATATTAGCGGATGATAAAAATTTTCAATTTCTCTAGGTGATGCAAAATCTGCCATGTACAGGTCAGTGTAAAATTGGTGTAATTCAGCCAATATTTCCGATGGTGTGGATGCCAGTGTGTTATCTGCTTGGCGGACTTGTGTGCAAGTCGCTGAAGTTGAAATTGGTATAAAATGGCGGAAAAATTGGGCCGTGTGAGTTTCTTCAGATAAAATGTATTTTTGATTTGTAGCATACTATGGTGTAATGCTGGTGTTTTATAAAGAGGGAGTTTACCTGTGTGGATAGCTGGAACCACAGGCGGCCCCATTGGGGGTGTATCCCTAGTGAGGTGTGTCGTTTTCTAAGTGTTAAAGCTGTCTGATAGCCTTGTTGATTGTTGCGGACATCGCGGCTGTTTTTCTGGAGTCAGGTGGCAGGCTTTATTGGTTGTGCGAGCCTTGAATATTTCCCACTTGGCGACCGGGTACCCGTTGGGTGTTCATCTTTCTTTCTGTGTTGTTAGCACCATCTCAATCCAAAGTTTAAGCTCTTGAAGATGGATGGTGCTTGGGTGAACTCTGTGCCAGGTTGGTGGCTTTTTGTATTTTTCCAAGGATTATAATGCTATTGAGACCATCCGGTGGTCAGAGAAAGGGATAATTGTTGTAAAATCTGATACCCAGTGCTGGAAGTCTATAGGGGTGAGCATCAGGTCAATCCAGGTAATTGAAACCAGCTGATTATTGTTGTGGTGGGGCCTCGTAATGTTGGCCAGGGTGGGGGCTTGTTTGGGAATGGTGTTGCATAGGCCAGCGTTGCCTTTAGTATGCGTAGTTCTGTGTGGCCGTGGGGTATAGCCTTAGCTTGGGCTAGCAATCGGTAATGGTGTTAAGCCAGCAGTTGAAATCACTCACAAAGAACGTTGCCTCAGGGAAAGGGATTGAGATGATATCGGAGAAAAATTTTTGGCGGTTGTTTGGATCCTTTGGGGCATACACACAAGCCACAGCGAAATTTTCTCCATTCCACTTGAGGTCCGCTAGAAGCAGCTGTCCCTCCAGGTGGAAGGATGTGCTTCAGATATTTACTGGAGGGTCACAATTTGTTTGAATTACCACCCCACAATGGTATGTCCAAAAGGATTTGGCTGGAAGGAGCATGGTTGACCATGACTCCTCCTCCTCCGGTGGACAGTGGTGTTCTTGGATGGCCAAGATGTCCATGGGGATATTGTACAGGAAAGCCTTTTTTTTGGCCTGGGACATGTGGGCCTTGGCTCCAGCAATGTTAAGTGTCCCTATGTTGATTGCGGTAGTCTGCACATCAGGAATGCTGGGGCGACCCACTGAGGTCGCCCAGTTCCTTATCATGGGTCATACTGCGAGTATGGGGCCAATTATCCAGATTGGTTCCAGTGTGTTGATTGGCGGTCTTAGTACTGGTTTTGTTCAGTTTCTTCTGGCTTGGATTACTCCGTGGAGTTTGGGTCTGGCGTGGGTTGGCTTTTGCCCCATCAGCGAAATTTTTTTCGCCACTTGCCTGTGGGTTTGATGGGCAGAAACTAGGAATTGAGGTAATTAGTTTTGTGTATAAGTGTTGTCACATTGTGATTGGCTGAAATGGTCTTCCATATCATCGCTTATCACAAATGATTGGCTGGGAGGATCCACAGTGGTGCAAGGTGAATCTGCTCCTGCTTGGTTGGAGGTGTTTGATTGGTTGTTTCCAAAAAATTCAACGTACTGGTTATGTTGGGTTATATGTGGGGGATCTGATTGGTTATTCTGCTGTGCTGCCATGGCATCCACCTGAATCTGTTCTGGAGAAATTGTGGTGTGGGTTTGGGTCTCGGCGGAACTCGCAGCCTGCTTGTGGGCGGTCTGTGCGCGATGGCAGTCCTTGCATGAAACAGGCTTGACCAAAGTGACAGCAGCTCTTTTGCCCTAAAAGAAGGCGAAAGTGGAGTCCTTAATTTTGCTGAAAGTTGGGCTTGTTTCATCCATATTGTCCTCACAAAATTGCGGTGCTTTAATTCCACACTTTACGGGGCATGCATAGTCTTTGTGGCCTATAGCTGAGCAGAATTCGCAGATAGGTGGGGTGTTTTCTGGTGTGATGCAGAAGGGGCGAGATATGCTGCCATTGGGGAGGTTGATGGTCACCATGCAGGGAATGAGGGTGATATCCTCTACCATGTCCTGATCAGGTTCTAAAATGGCTATTGCCTTCCCTGTAAACAGGTGGGGCAGGAGGGGGAATTTCTCGAATTCAAACTGTTTGATTATGCCTTAACCTTTGAGGCCCCTGCAGAGCTCATCTGCGAGAATATCATGGTGCACGGTGCTTGGGAGTCGGTCAAATATGATGAATAGTCATTTGCTTATTCCGTCGTGTGCGCACTGTGTGGATGGTGCAGAATTCATTGTTAATCTTTATAAAGAATATGATTTTCACTGCTTCCGACACTTCTTCCACAGACATGAATGCAATGTCCAACCATCCTCTATGTAAATTTTTATAATTTACCGAGATGGTGTTCAGGAAAGTCGTGGAGAAGGCCTCCCCTTTTTTTCCCATGATTTGAGGGAAGTATCACCAACCATAATTCTAAGGCCGTTCTCATGTGAGGACAGGGGTTGGGAGTGTTATATTTTGGTAAATGCGCCCATTTTTTGCAGAAATTGCAAAACTCTGGGTGCAGTGCTGTACTCACCCTTTTTGGTGGGAGGGTGTGTTAACATTCCGCCGGGGCGTTTTTCCTGGTGGGTTGGGAGGGCTTTGGGCCTTTCATGCTGGCCACTTTCGCCCAACTGGTGTTGTTGCAGAAAAATTTGCTCATATTCCTGGTTGATTGTCAATCTTGGAAAAATGCGTAGAATCATGTTACTAAAAGTGATAGTAATGGGAAAGAAAAGCTGAGATCAAACATCTTCCTCCTGATTATAATTAATGATGACATAGATATTTCTGATCTCTTCACAGATGATGAATGCAACTGATCCATTATATCAAATTGATAATATGGATCTAAATGCTATCACTTGAGCCAAACAAAGGGTTCAATCCTGAAATCGTGGAGGAAGTGGCTTGACCATATAATTGTCAGCTAGTGGACACTATTAAGTCTGCTGAGAACCAGGAGGAGTAACTTAAGAAGAGATTAAATGAGGCAAACGTTTGAATTTTTATTAATGGTATAAAGGTTATTTATTCCTTACTTTTCAGTAAAAACTAACTGTTATACTTGATTTGGCAAATAACGCCAAAATTCACTCAGTAAACACACTATTACAATATTCTGAGTGCACTTATGCAGATATTCTCATTAACTGAGTGATAGTGAGGGCAATCATTAACAGTGGAGTACCCTTATATATTATTTCTGCCAAAATGGTGAAACAAATGAAGATTTCTCTGGACCTAAGGCACTGGGAGGAATTTGGAACAGCTGGACCAGAGATGACAATATCCAGCGGAGCATACAGTGTGCTGCCGCTCCAGTTTGGTTCACTAGTGATATCAGCTCCTGCCATTGTGTTGGCGAACCAGAATTATGATATACTGATCATGATGGAGTTACTGAGAAAATATGGAGTGAAATGTAATTTTTAATGATAATACCCCTGACCATTTTGGGGCAGACCCTGCCCCTAGTATATCAGCGGAAAAGAGAGTTACCGCTGACTAAGAAACACAATTTTGTAAATTTATTTTAAAATGATGGCATTGTTACCATCAAATAAAAATTTGTTGGGTGAAAATGGAGAGAAACGAAAGGAGTTCCTGGAAAATTTTGAGATACCCCTGAGAATAAAAATGAAGAACACTCTGCTGCCTGGAATGCAAATAATTGTTAACACAGGGTTAACGCTTGATATTCTAGAGCAACTATATGGAGATGTCATTGGCCCATTGAGGAAATCAAGAATTAAAATATGGGTTGTGCCAGAGATAATTATGCTAGGACATGGAGTAAATTAAAGTTTATTAGCTATTATGAGAATGAAACTGATGAAGATCACAAAAATCAGGCCATTATATTTTTTACTTAATTCTAATGGCAGAGATCAGCAAATTTATGATTTTGGAATGCTAACCAAAATGGTTTGCTGGCAGAAGCTACCAAAAGTATCAATGTCTTAATAGATAGAGAGCAGCTGGCTGAATTGACCAAACAGCAGCATAAAGAAGTACTCTGACTATTTGAGAAGTACTGGGAGATATTTGCGTAAGGAAACTATGACATGGGATGCACAATAATGTGATGCACGAGGTCAACATGGGGAATATTTGCTGATATGGATGAGACTACTAGATGAACTTGAGCTGATGAAGTTGTGGTCAGTGAAGGAATCATCAAGTTTGTCAAGCGTGGGCTCCTTGTCCCATTATTGAGTCCATGGTGAGTCCAATCCTTATAGTAAAAAAGAAGGACGGATCAAATTGAGTGGTGATTAATTATTGCTGACTAAACAAAATCACTAAGAGTATTAGTACCCACTGCCAAAGATTGACAATGTGCTGATAACCTAGGGAACTTCAAATACTTTTTAGCAATTAACTTAATTTCATGTAATTGGCAAATCTATTTGCCAAAAGAGGACCAAGAAAAATGTGCAATCATTACCACACAGGGACTCTACCAGACAACCTAGTTGCCTTATGGATTGTGTAACATGCAGGCCACCTTCCAGTAAGCAATGGACTCTATCCTTTGTGATATGAATTTATCCTGTGTCTTAGTATATTTGAACGATATAAATGTATTTAACAGGACCTTCACGGATCATTTGGAGCACTTAGAAGAAGTGGTTAAGTGCCTGGCAATAGCGAAAATCAAAGATCAATCCAAAGAAATGCTATTTTCTTCAATAAGGAGCTTGAGTACCAGGGTTTTGTGATTACCTCCAGAGGGCTGCAACCTCAACAGCAGAAGATTATAGCAATTTAACATATGTTGATCCTGAAAAGCGTTTAGAATATCAAGTTTTTTGGGATGGTCAGCTACTTTTTGATTTATAAATGATTTTGCAAAAATTGTGGAGCCTTTATTCCACTTATTATAGGATCCAAAAAAGGATTTGTGTGTAACAAAGCTGACCAAGAGTCGTTCACTTAATTACTCTGATAAAAATGATTAGTCCTGTCTTGAAGTACCCAAATTTTGAGCGGGAATTTATCATCCAAACTGATGCATACTTGATGGTGATTGGAGACATTTTGAGCCATGTGAATGGAGATAATGAAAAACATCTGGTAGCCTATGTGAGCTGAACACTAAAGCAAGCAGAGAGAACTTATACTGTGACATAGCACAAATGCCTCACATTAATTTATGCTAAAAGCAATTCCAAGTGTACATCCATGGAACGCACTTCAAAGTAATGACAGATCACTCGTCCTTATGCTGGCTCTATAACCTAAAGGAACCAAAAGGGCGACTGGCCCAATGGGTTTAAAATTACAAGCCTATGATTTTGAGATATTACACCGAGCCATAGCAGCGCATCAAAATGCTGACAAACTATCAAAATTTCCTGAAGTTAATTTTGTCCATCATCAAGTGGATGAATTATTACTAAAAATGATCGAAGGCAATATAGGGATACCCTGAGAAATTCAAGGTGCGCTTAAAAAAGAAATTTATAACGCTAAGATAGTTAATTACAATTTTTTAATACAATTGACAGAAAATAATCTTTATATCTGAAGCTGTCAGAAATATTAGAAATAATCTGAGCCAAACACAAAGTCGTCAGCCATATGACAAGATAATACCATGGACCATATTCACTTAAACTTATACTGGGAATTAATCACCATTGATGTTGCTGACTACCTGGCCTGTTGCGTGGAATGCCAGCTCCACAAATTTCATATTAATTTAGCAGGATACCAGCTAGTTCGCCCTAGATTTGCGTGGCACACTGTGTCAATAGATGTGATAATGCCCTTGAGTATCAGCACAGGAGGCGCAAAATACATCATAGTGTCCATAGATCATCTAACTAGATGGGTTGAACTAAAGTCCTGAGCATAGTGGATTATGTGAGCACATTGAGGTTCATTTTGGATCAAGTGCTTTACAGGCACAGATGCCCTCAGGTGATCTTAAGCGATAATGGAACCAACTTTACCTCTTATGTTATTCTGAGACTCAATGAATTGAGGGGATCAGAGGAGTAGTGTTAGTTCCATACAGACCAGAAACAAACGTAATGATGGAAATAGTAGACTTAATGTTAGCCGTGACTGAGAAAATTGGTTGTAGGAAAACTTTCACATGGGGAATTTACTTGAGTTTGGTTACCTTTGCCTATAATATAAGTCATCACACAGTGACAGAAAAACGCAGTTGAAATTACTTTATAGATAAAGGGCAGCCTTGACACCAATTTTTATTATGCAGTAGAGCCAGCAGTGGTGATGAGTACCAATCAATACCTGAACTGACTGGCCAATATGATGATTGAACTTCAATCACAAGCCTCTGATATGATCTTTTGGAAAAGGATCAGAGCGAAGTTTATGGATGACAAGAACTGGCCAGCAATACAGTGGTACCATTTGGGGAATAAGTTAGCCTATTAGGACACCCATGGTTTCGATGGAAAATAATCTGGATGCTTTGTGGTTGGGTCCATTCAAAGCGATTGCCAAAACAGCGACAATGCCCACACAATTAAGAACAATGAGGATGGCCATGTAGTGAACTGGGTCTATATGAAATATTTTAAGTAAAGGATTTAGGAGGAATAAGTGCAATGTCCCCAAAAATCCAATGAACCTAGAAAAAATATGTCAAATCCTAGTGTTGGACAAGTCCCAGATCAGGGCCACTGAACTATAATAGGTGGTTAAATTCAAATATCAAACCGCTGAACCTGAGTAGGGTAAACAAAAAGATGGACCTCTGAACCTGAGTAGGGTAAACAAAAAGATGGACCTCTGAACCTAATAATAGGTTAAGTCCCATTGCAAAAAATAACGTAAGGGAAAAAATCAAAAAATAATAATATAAGAGCATATTATTCAGATAAAATATATAAAAGTATAAAAATGCAAAAAATAAATTAAAATTGATTTTTACTTATCATCATCAAAAAGCATCTGGTGATGTTCCCTTATGTTATTGGTAGGACCAGTTTGGGTTGAAACTGGGTCTGCCATGAGTATTCTCAAGACGCTAAAAAGAAGAAACAGCCATTTGCAGAACCAGGATGGGTTGAAACTTGATTTGCCACGAGTAGTCACTTAAGAAATAAGCTCAGCCTGGGGGGTTACAAGGAACAAGAAAATGGAGAAGCCACCTGAGAATATCCTTAAATGATAAGGTGCTATATAACCCTGACCTGTGGTAAAAAAGATTTTCTAAACTATTTTATTGGAAAGAGTAGCTAAACTAGGCTGGCATGGAATGTGGCTGTGGGAACCTCACTCTATGGAGGTGGCAGCAAGGAGGACATAAAATGATAGCTTGCAAAGGAGAAAGGATTAAGCATTAAGCATCAAGCAAGGAAAGGAGATGTACCAAGAGCAATCTACAATTTAATCATGCTGGCGGACTCAGTCAGACTTCATGCAGCATAAGCTCACAAAGGAACGTCATTGCTGGGTAATCTGGTCAAGTGGGGGATGTTGGGATTTTTGCCCACATTACCCAGCTTCATTAATTACAATTAATATGCTAGATCACTAGGGGATCCATCCTGCTAGTGGATGTTAAAGTTATCAATTACTTATGCAATATTTATTGTTTGTAGAAATATTCCAGCAAATATTTATCAATCTGACAGATTACAATCTGCCAGATTAATGAGTGTTTTGTTGGGGATGATCCCCAACAATAAGCAAGCAATGAGTAGGTTGATTTAATTGGTGATATCTTAATTTCTTTGTAATAGTCAATTGGGATTAGTTATTAATTGACTAAGGGGTTTATGAGTTGCTGAAGAGTAATGCCGCCTGTTATAAAAGCAACTTTGAACTAACCTCTCCTGGAATGCAATATTCTATTATGAGCAAAAGTCCCATTACCTAAGAAGGTTGTTACCAGATAAGGGTAACTTTAAAGGGAGTTGAGCAAGGACGTTGGGACACGTTCTCGTTTAACTCAGAAGAGGCCAAAATTGAGGGGTTGAGGACCCATTTTAAGTTGATGAGGAAGATTATCGTTCCATGCTACCCTGGAGGGTTAATTCATTGGCAATGGCCACCGTTACCATCTGGGTTGCCAACTGAAGTGTTGTGCACAACATATCCTATAAAGTACCCTTGACTTTCTTATAATAAAACAGATAAACTTAGCTTTAATTGAATACACAATTACTTATAGCTTATACTTTAGACTGTTTGCTCTTGGAAAGATAAAGAAGGAAAAGATGATCCTTTGTCTAAATTATTGTTGATCTCTGCGGACTTGGCATGATGAGAAGGCATAGGAACATCTGAACCTTACCCTAGGTTAAGTTCTACCAGATAGATAGGGAAGATTTCCTTACAAACTTAGAAGAAATCAATATTAGTACAAGCACCAGGTTGGCGTTAGACTTAATCAGTATCCAGGCTATCAGCTCAACTAGAATAGTAGTTTTCATACTACTATTACCCATTATATTATAGTATCAAATCAAATCAAATTACATATATGAAACCTGTGAAGGTTTATCAGAGTGAGCCAATGAGAGTTATTCAGAACGAGAAATCAAGTCCCCATTTTTTACCGATTTTTACTCATTCCAGAAGAGGAAGTCAAGTTTCAAGCTCCCTAAAGTTTTAACTCATGTGCTTTGATTTTCTTGGGGACAGATTCATCAGCCTTTTAAGAATTCTTTGTAAAAATTTATAATAAATACTTCCTGCACGCAATTTGTGTGGTGGCTCATACTACCCTTCATGGATGGTTTGTCATTAAGTTATAATTGGCGGAAAAGACAAAGAATGATTCACAAGTGCACGTTGTAGTCATTTTCTGAGAAAGTCAATAAGTGATTGTGACCAAGTGCATGCATTGGACACACTCTAAAAATATATTTATTTTTTTGAATCCTTCCTATGAATGTGGTTCATTAAATCATTGAGCAACACCCCCAAGCTAATCTTTCTTTCTACAATAAAATAAATAATTTAAAATGCAACGCTCTTCCCTTATGCCCACCCTCAGTATTGGCAAGGATATTGTGGTTATTAACCTCAAACAAAGAAAATGCAGTAGAATCTAATAGATTCCCCTTTTTCTGTTACCCTCAAGCTTGATGGGAAGCAGTCAATCTCTTAGCAACAGTGGATAGTGCATTGCCCATCTACATTTTCTGCCAGGATTTTGATACAAAGGCCACACTTTCCTTGTCAAAGAGGGCTTTAAAGCGTATGAATATGTTTCTGAGGCGATGGATGAAGCCCAGTGCCAACAACAAATGGGTAATTGATACTACTTTTGCCTTTTACTAGGGTAGAACATTCAGTATATAAAAGGAAATCCCTTATCTACGCAGGAACGTAAGCAGGCCAAACAGGCCCATAAGGCATCCACAAAAGCAGCAGCCTCAGTGGCTACCTTCTTCTCGCCTAAAAAGATTCTGACTTACAAGGCGGAATTTGCTGCATCTGCCCAATCTCAATTTGGCAGCCAATTAGAATTACCAATCACCAGCCCTTGGACCAACTCCCAGAGAATCGCACACCTGTGCATGCAACCTGCGCACTGACCTGAACTAAGTTTACCCAACTAACCCAACCAAAATAAATGAACCCACTGATGGTGCACCACAAGTGGACCATAACAGAAATACTCGTGCTTCCATACATAAAAATGATCCCAATCTGAACCCTTGAAAGTTGCAGACTACACTCTAGTCCCCTCATATGGGTATGATACTCACAGCAGAGTTGCCAAGGTGCCCATGGAGAGCAATGGGTTAGGTCTGGGTCCTTTCTAATCTCTCCTGAGGCTCACAGGCATCTTAGTGGAAATAGGGACATTTAACATTGTGGTACTCAAGGCCTCTCTATCCTGGGCCAAGAAACTGAATTACCTGAGAAAACTCCACATGGACATCTTGGCAATACAAGAAACCAACTGTCCATAAGTTGATGAGGAAGCATGGGCATGCAGGGTCCACCCTAAGTTATCATTTTGGTTGCCACACTATGGGGTTCTAGTATGGGAGAACCATAACTTCAATTTATTTCTCAAATTCCTTTTCTGATGTCCATGTACTGGCTGTTATTTTCTTTTTATGCAAAAGTGCACACAATTGCTAGTGTCTATGCTCCGACCTGTGCACAGGTTTATCAGGGATTTTCTTGCATTGCTTTCCTTCCTCTTCCATTAGATCCTTTCATGTTGGTGATATGAACTGTTGGGAGAGCCAGTTACAGACTAATGGCCTTCTATAATTTGATCCCCTACAGGCACAGGTTGAACTTTTTATCTTGATTCTACCCTGGGTTTTTATCACACCCTTTCTAAACACTCTCCTTCTTCATAACATGATCGCCCTCATGTACACAATGGTTAGTTGCTGTCTCTGTTGCACATAAAACTCATTCTTTTACAATAGTTTTTTTGCCCTAAATCTTGCATTTAACACCAATAAAATTGAATTCTATGACCACAGACTAGTTTTAGTATCTATTACTCTATTGTGCCTGGTGTCACAGGCGCCCCTAAAGGAGTAAGCTTTACCCAGACAATCATTCTTTAATTAGTTCACCAACTGGGTTAAAACCACAACTTTAGCACAGGAGTTAAAACTCCTTTCTCTGCCGAACCTCTCGCCAAATGGTCTGCCTTTTGTCATACACAGTTTCCCAGGATTGCCAAATATCATTGCAGTGCTCCGTACTGCCTCAGTGGTCTTTAGGCGCTCTTGAGAATAAGTGGAGAACTTGTAAAGCAATGTCCCTGCTGCAGGTTACAGCCCTGCATGGGGGCGCAAGTTGCTGAAGTGTCCGCCCACTTGAATGCACTGGTAAGAGAGCACCAACACTGCATTAGTGTTCAATATAAAGCCCAAAATACTACACTGGTGGAGATGTTTACTGCCTATTTATTCCACCAGTTGCTCTCTTTAAAAACATGGCCTGTGCCCAAGTTCAGCGGATGGACAATACCATCGCAAATATGCCAGAGGAGGTTTATGCCAAAATCACAAGTTTTACTAAGAGTTATACAAGTCCAACCCTGTCTTGCTTGCTGATATTGTCTCATTCCTCAATGATGCTCATATATGAACTGTCACCTGATACCCAAACTTTATGAAATCTAATTTCGTGAGAGAAACTCTGGCTTGCTGTTCATGGTATGTCACACAGGAAATGCCCAGGCCTTGATGGACTTCTTATGAATTTTAAAAGAGATCTTTTTCTAGCATATCCAACCTACTTTTAGCCTTTATGCGATTTTTCTGTTAAAGACATGCCTCTTTCCTGCTAGCCAAGAGTCATATATGTAAAATTACTTTTAAAAAGGTAATAGGCTAAATTTAGCAAACTGGCGCCTATTTCTTACTAACACTGATACTAAACTCTTTACTAAAATCATTGCTAAGCGTCTTATGGGATGTTGCCTTGAAATAATATCCCCTGCGCAATTTGGCTTCATACCCAGAAGATCTATATGTGATAACATTCACACAGTAGCAAATGCCTGAAGATCCCTGCCATTAGTGCACTTGTATTTCTGGATCAACAAAAACCTATGACTACAATAACTGGAATCACCTTATGGATTGCCCATAAGTTCCAACTTCCATCTTGATTCATCGATTGGTAATGTTGCTTACTGAATCAGCCACAATGGCAGTCCGTGGCTCAGGTTTCCTGACTGATTTGGTTTATCTGCAGAGGGTTCTCTGTCAGGGTGACTCTTTGAGCCCTCTTTACAACTGAAGCCTTGACCTACTCCTACACTATGCAAAAGCACATCTTGCTGGTGTACATGTGCAAGGCCAAGCACCAGTCAGGATGCTGGAATTTGTAAATGAATATGTGGCCTGTATCTCTAATAGCCATTTTACTTTCATCCTTAATCTACCATTCAGTAGTAAACCAGGGTATTATGCATCCTTCAATGCCAACAAAACTGGAATCATTTTTCTTGGCAAATAATAAACTTGCTGGTCACCTGCCACCTCTGATCAGCAGCATACCTCAGATTCACGTTCTCTTGTTTTCTTTCCTAGGCAGTCTTCACATATCGTCCCTCCTGTGCTTCCATTTGTTTTCAGGTCGCTTTAGGCCTATTTTTCCACATAGGAGTATGGATGGAGTCGTGAGGATATTCCACTACCTTGATGGAGAGCCACATTTGTGACAAAGTAACCAAGTGTATCGCTTCCCTCAGAGGCCAGAAAACTATCCTAATTGGCTAGGTAGTGGTTGCCAACTCACTAATTTTGTCCATCTTTTGGTTTGCTGTTCACGCTACTGCTTTTTACCCTCCTTCCTTAAAACACTCTATGCTCACGTCCAAGGGTATGGCTAGACCGCCCTCCCCTTGTGCAGCTTGACGTTCTGTTTGGCTCACGTCACAGTGGAGATATGTGCCCTATAAACTATGTGGACCATGCTTTCTAGTATACTTGGATTTTTTAATTTCTCAAGTAGATAAACCCTTACTCCCTATCCAGCACTGGTTCCATGCAACATGGTCTGACTTTGCCCGTGCTCTTTGCCTTTGCAATCTGGACCATTCTAGTTCTCTTCTCAATTATATGGCTTCCCACCCCTCTGCTGCAGGTCCTCATGGGGCCATGCCCACTTTAAGTGGATGCTTTTGACCATGCGGAGCACTAAATGGAGGATCTGCATCAGTGTTTACACCTCCCAGAGGGGTCGCCCTGCTCCCCTTTACGCCCAAGAAGTTCATGGACTAGTTGCTTTAACAACATAGTACCTTGGCGTCCAAGTATCATTGCCCATGTTGACTATATTAAATTGCTGAACATCTTTTACACTTTGGACACCTAGAAAGCCATTTGGAGGTTTATTCACCATCCTTTATTACAGCCCAGAAAATGTACTCATGTATGGAGATGCATGAAGAGGTTCTACCACAACGATGAGTGGACTAACGCCTCTCAGTATTCATGTGCATTGTGCTGCCAACATGGGTCGTAGTCCACCGTCTTAAAGAATGTCCGCCATCCCAGGAGATCTATGTGAAGTTATGCATCTCTTCCACCAGAAAACAACGCAGGCTTTCAGCCTGTATAAGAAAATCTTTGCTTTAACAATGAATTCCTCAATAACTCCTTTTCTATGCCTTAATGGTACTAATTGTGTTATAGAAGGTACATATCATTGTCCTGGACACTTTTTATGGCATTGCTTCTACCCTTTATATTTCCGTCTGTTTTTTCCACTCCCACTTTATGGACTACTTTCAAACCTGATTTTTTTGGCCCCCTGCCACCACGCCACCGCCGTTTTTTTCATAGTGTTTACTATTTGGTTCCTAGTTACGAACATTTTCCTTCATTCATGTTCTGTATTGATGCAAGCCTTCCATAACGGCTCCCCTGTTCCTAGCACTGGTGGTCCCGCTGGCAACAGGAGGTAGCTCAGACTCCTCTGGGGGCGCATTTAAATTAGTTTTTGTGCTTCTTTCTTGCTTTACTGGAAGTGTCCATCCCCTATTCAGCCTTCCCTAAAAGAAATATAAACATTAGATCTTTACGTTAAAAGACATATGAAGGTGATAGTCCAGATTGATATAGATCTTTTTTACTATATCCTTTGTTATAAATGAGTTATAATGCCTATTTTACTCCTGTCAATGTCCTTAAACTAAAAACAAAGAGTAACTCAATAATATAATCTAAAAGTAGCTATACAATGAACTTCAAACAGATTTTGGAACTTTGGTTTTGGATTGTCTGTGGCAATTTAGTCTAAACAAAAAGTTTTGATTTTATTTTTATACTTTATATATTTATTCTTTTTATTTCTAATTAGAAGAAGGTTTTAATCCCTTAATGCTTGATGCCTATGTCATTCTGTAGAGTTAATTTACTATGGATTACCTTGCATCCATACCTACATTTTCATATGCAATAGTAATCAATATGAGTCAATTTATATAATCTTGACCTGGTCCCTAGATGGATATATAAAAGGGGTCAATTCCTTCCCACCCCGCCAGCAATATTGCAAATTACTTATTATTTACCTTGACTTTGCGGCCATGTAAACTCAAATCACATTTTTATTGCTATAATCACTTCCTCACCTTCAAGCAGGCGTAAAAAAATGTTAGATTTTATTTTTTCTGGATCTAGGCCAAATATTCCTTTTATTTCCAGATTATTTATGCACTGGATGATACTATTGATAACAGTCTACGGTGGTAGGAGTAGTAAATTAATTTAAGACCTGTTTTTACCTAGCTTGTTGAAGCTGCTAAAAATATAACCTTGTACAATAGGGACTTATCATTTTATTTTAGGACGACTGTCTTCATACAGTTTTTTATTTATTTAACCGAGGCAAGATGACCAGGGGATGAGAATTACTGATAAGTGTGTAGAAATTGTAGGGGTTGAAAGAAAAGCAATGACTAGATATGATGTAATTGGGAACCCCGGGGTACAGAGGTTACCCCTGTTGCCAGCTGCGACCGCCAGGTATGGGGGGATTGGTGCTCTACTCCAAGGGGGTTGTCCCACTATGGAGCAGGTGTGAAGGAAGGGGTCCATGTGAAGGAACCAGAGTAGGAACCATGAGTTTATGAGTCTCTGTTGCCTTGGCTTCATATACCCATAGAGCCAGGCTTGGAAATGCTCCAGTAAGTGATGTGGAACCTATTGATAACCCCATGGATGGTAGAGACCATGCCCTTGAATGCATCCAAGGCTTTAATGTGGATCGTCCACATTGCAATGGGTATCAATAGGGAGCGCAGGGTAGACAGTATTGAAGACATAATTCAGATCATAAGGAGGCTCTTTGAGATAGAGAAATCCTGACCATCTTAGATCTTGAGCAGGTGTGCAACTTTATGACATATGGCTTTGGACGGGGGGCAGGTTTCTAAGCGGTGGTGTAGGGAGCCCTCTCCTCCACATACTGCGCAGGTTGCATGGAGGGAGTGGGTGCAGTCCGCTGTTCTGTAGGTCCTTCTTAGGCAGCGCCAGGCATTGGCTCTTACCCTTGGCTGGAGGAGTGGATGTTGCGTCATCCTCCATATTGCCTTTTGTGTGGTTAGGTCATGGGGATGTCCAAAGCGTCTAAGTAGTCAACTCTGAAAATGGATGGGTCGTGGTGAGTATAACTTTGTGGTGGTGGTCTTCTGGTTTTCATAACGCAAAGTGGGGCCTGTGTCATCCCCTTCCCTGCACTTTACCAGTGGTAGCGACGGTACACCCCATGTGGCGGATGGTTCAGAAAAGGCGCTTAAAGTGAGGGGGGCTCCATGCGGGCCTGTTGCATTGGGGCAGTTAGCAAGGTACATTAGTAAGCTGGGAAGGTGGTGTGGGTTAGGTATTTTGAGTGCCTGTGCAAAGTTGGCTCTCGCTGCCCTGGACCAGTGCCGCTGTAGGGGGTCCAGGGTTAGCACTTCCTCTATCCAGGTGCCCAGGATGCTGTTGGCATGATTCTCAAAATCTATCAGGCCCATGCCTCCGCTGGAGCATGGACCATATAGCGTTTCAACCAGGACTGGTGGGCGGGATCCAGGCCACAGCCAACCCTGGATGAGCGCACGGATCAACGTTATAAAGGTGGTGGAGAAGGGGACTGCATGTGTGAGGAACCACAGCATCGGGAGGATGAGCGAGTTGGCAACTGCCACACGCCTCGTTAGCCCAGGGGATCTACCCTTGAGTGAGGAGATTTTGTTGGATATCCGTTGCAGCAGGTTATTTTCAATCATCTCATTTGCATACCCCCCTGTTTCCAACCATATCCCAAGGTGGCGGACAGGGGTGGTGGTTGGGGGTAATGCAAAGGGTAGGGCTAGTGAGTTTTTGCATCTTGGGTTGTGTGTGGGGGATGTGGTCCAGTTGGTGGAGTATTTGCCAAGGAGGATTATTCTGGTTTTCCATTTATCAAGTGATGCGCTACTCACCATGGAGTATTCCTCTAGGGTGCGCTCCCTCTGTCAGGCGTCGCTGTTGTCAGCTATACCTGTTACACAGTCTTCTGCAAAGGCTAGGATCTTGACTGGGGGCTGGCCTTGCGCAATTATGCCCCTGAGGCGTGAGTCAGCAACATGAAGGAGTGGGTCAAAGCTGAAGTTGTATAGTAGTGGGCTGAGGGGGTTCCCTTGCTTGAGCCCTCTGCGTGGGGTGATCCTGTCTTTCAGGAAGACAGGGCCACATACAGCCGTTGATGCAGATTCCGTGAGGAACATCGCCCAGTTGATGAACCTGGGTGGGAGGTTGAAAGCATATAGACACTCTTTTAAGTATGGCCAGCTAACACGGTCATATGCCTTTTCCTGGTTGAGAAATACCAGGGCACCCATTGCTTTGCATTGGCATACATTGGCGATGGAGTATATGTTAGACCAGATGTAGCGCCCTGGTGTAAAACCAAATTGGTTGGGTGATAGGGCTTTAGAGGCTAGTGCGTCCAGTCTGGTAGCTAGAATTTAGGTTAGAATTTTTGTATCAGTGTTGGAGAGTGCTATCAGACGCCATTTGGCCAGGTCCAGTCTGTCGCACTTTCTTAAATAGGGTAATGACATAGGAGTCCTGGCCTCCTGGCAGGAGACGGGTCTCCAGCAATCACTGGTTCATAGATGCTAGGAGGAGGGGGCGATCTGTTTACAGTATTTTTTGTAAAATTGTAGGGTATCCCATCAGGGCCTGGGCATTCTCTACGTGGTGCACCGCGGACTGTATTCCAGAGCTCCTCCTGCATTATCAGGTTTAGGAGACTATAGTCTGGCGGTGCACTCTGTATAGCAGAGGAGTGTAATTTGTTATTTTTTGGGGGTCAGGTGGGGTGACATGGTGAGGTTCAGTGTAATAGCGGTGAATTTCTGCCTCGACCTCTGTTGGGTCAGTTGCCACAGTTCCGTCAGCTTTGCAGACCTGTGCGCACCGTGGCAGGTTGCCTTGGGAGTAATATTGGCGGAAAAAGAACGCCAAACAGGTTTTGCCTTTTTTTATGTGCTTACCTTTCCATGGTACTTTGATTCTGTGTTGGTGTTCGTGGATGAGGGCGTTAAGGCGGGAGGAAATTTCCGCTCATTTGCCCCCCAGTTTGTACTGTATCCAGTTTTTGGGGTATTAGTTTAAGGTATTCGAGTTCCACCAGGGTGCATCTGATCATGGCAGTATCCGCGGTGTATTTGCGTGATGTGATATGGCAGGTCTTGTTTATTAGTTCAGATTTGAATTTTTACCAAGATTTGATGGGATCTGATGCAATTGGGGTAGTGAATTTTGGGTGTGAAGCTTCGTGCTCAACCCAATCAGAAATTTTGGGGGATTTTATATTTTCTGAGTATAGCTTTCTCCAGGGTGACGTCCGCGTTTGAGTCCTGGTTGGCGTGAACTGCACCAAAACTAGACGGTGGTTGGAGAAATTAATTTTTTAGTGGTGAAGTTGGTAATAAACGATTGACAGAATTTTGGTGCAAGGATGTGGTCAATGCAGCTCATTGATATGAGTGTACACTTGCATATGCTGGGTTGGTCATGTGGGGAAGGAGTGGAGACCTGGGGGGAGGGTGTCATATAGGCAAGGGATGCCTTCATCGCGCGGAACTCATCATGTCTCATTGGGTATCCCCTGGGGTTGGGCCACTGATCTGTAGTGGGATCGTCTCAACAGTTAAAGTCACCCAACAGGATGGTGTCTGGTGGGAGGTTGATTGTCAGGATGGATTTATAGGAATTGTTTCCTCTCAGATGCGGTGCACGGTGCATGATACAGGCTATTGATAGTGTGGCCTCTTGGTTTGCAATCCTTGCAATTAGGACATGGCCATCTAAGTGCAAGGAGGATTCAATGTTCTTAAATTTTTTGTTATTATTATGGATGACCACCCCACAGTGGTCCGTCCATATTAACTGGGACGGTGAGACACTGGCCGCCCAGGATCCCTCTTCCCCCTGTAGACAGTGGGTCTCTTGGATGGCCAAGATGTCTACTGGGGGTTTGTACAGGAAGTCCAGCTTTTTTGTCAGGATGCTTGAGCCCTGGCTCCTGCGATATTTTGTGCCCCTATTGACACTGAGGTGCCCACGGCGACTCAGGAGTGGTTGGGTGGGCCTTCCGGCCCTAGTCCCCCGCTCATTGCCTTGGACTTGCTCCATGTGATTGGGCCAGTCCACTCTGAGGCTTTTGGTTCCTTACCTTGTGATGATTTTGTGTGGGTATTGTTAGATTTGAGGGGTTGTATTAAGCTTTTCCGCATGTGAATTTGCTTGATTTTAATTGGTGCACTGATTGGTTTCTGATGTTTCAGGGTTTGATTTTGGCGCTCAAGGCCCTGTTGGCTCATCCATAGTGGATGCGAAATGTCCCAGTAAGTTTATTTGATTGTATCATGTGGTGATTCTGTCAGCTTGTTGAGAAAATTTTCTGCATGGGTTGTCCAATCTGACTGTTTAGCTCAGATCACAGCTTCCATGGTTGCTCCGGCCTTGGGAATTAGTTTATAATTGAGTGGTTCAGCTGATTTCCTCTCTGTCCATCTGGATTTGGTTCAGGTCCATGGAGGAGGTCGTGAGAGATGCAGCCTTGGCTGCTGCCTTCTTGCAGGCCTTCTGAACCTGTTTGCATAATTTGGGTGAGATTGGGTTGAAGAGGATGTAGTGTCCACCCTCTCCCAGAGGAAAGCGTGGTTGACGTCGACCATTCTTCCAAAGAACTCCTCATCTTCATCAATGGTGTCATCACAAAAGTTCAGAGCCATGATGCCCTCCTTCATGGGGCACGCATGATCCTTGGCCCTCAGTGCGGTGCAGTTGTTGCAGAAGGGTGGTGCGCGTTCTGGTGTGATGCAGAAAGGTTTTGACACTCCCCCATCTGGGAGGTGAAACACCAAGGTGTGTGAGATTTTGGTCAAATTTATGGCCACATCAGGGACTGGGTCAATTACAGCAATTGCCTTTCCTGTGCACAGGTTCAGCATCAGGTGGAAACACTGTAATTTGAGTTATTTTATTTCTCCGTAGCTTTGGAGGCCAAATCGGAGTTCATCTTCAATAAGCTTATGGGGAGGTTTGTGGGAAGCGATTCAAAAGAGATGAACAAATGGTTTGCTTTGTTCCATCTGGTGCACGCGGTGCACACAATTCGTTTGCCCTCAGGGAGGGCTATCTCAACACAAACTTTTGCTGCGGCATCTGCATCTTCTTTGGTTTCAAAACCCATATCAATCCAGCCATGCTGGACGGTGTGGGTGGTAATTTTTATCGTGTGGGGAAAGAGGGAGGCCTGTGCCTCACCTACCTTCCCCCACTGAGTTGGGTAATTGACCCCTAAGAAAAGTCAGAGCCCATGTTCCACTTTTGATGGGGCTTTGCATACTGTATTTCCATGTATTAGTTTTGTTTTGTGGTAAACTCTACAAACCTGGGCGGTGTTTGACTTTGGGGTTTTTTTGCGGCGTTGGCTCTTGGTCCCCCTCCAGGGTGTTTTGCCCTTAGGTGCACCGTTTTGGCCATTGCCTGATATGACTTTCGCCCAGTTTTGTTGGGTTTTATTGAGTTCGCTCATCTCACCTGTGTGATTATCAAAATTATCTGCTTAAATCGAATCTTGGTAGCTAATTTTATTATTATAGGAAAGAAAAGCTGATCATACAGTTCCTTTAACTTTATTAAAAATAATCTAATAACCTGTGCAGTTGTAGTTTTCCGCCTAAGCGTTGATTACAACACAGTCAAACTTGCTAATTTTTTATGGCTTGTCTAGATTTGGCCAGAATACAAGTTGTTGACCTTATTTGTAAATGGATTCCTAAAAATCTTGATCTTAAAGTCATTTCAATTTAAAACAATATTAAATTCCTAATTAACATATATTAACTTGGGTTGAATACTTAGATGAGAGAGAGATTTGTCATGTAATTCAGGTAGGTCAACAATAGAATTAATCTTGAATATAATAGCTCCATTGATTATCAGCCATTTGTCCTTCAAAGCAGCCATATCTTGTATATAAAATTAGTCAAATCATTTCTCTAAGCTAGTAAAGTTAGTAAAAATATTTTCAGTAAATATATAATTAGATATAGAGGTGTTTGGATTGTGTTCACAAATCTATGCATTCCATTTTTACATCTCCCCTCCTATACTAGGTTTGAAAGTTTCAGTGGATAGTTGTTACAGAGATGTTTTGTTAAACATATATAATTCTTATCTTTTATGAAGTTGTAGTCTTTAAAGTAGGTAGTGTTTTATTTTATTTAGGCCATATAAAATTATCATGTACCCTATTGACAATAGAGCCTCCACAAACTTCCTTAATTGTATAAACGTCTAGTCCTGTTCTGTGAATTGTTTTTAATAACCCTTTTTAAAAGGATGATAGCTTCATTGTTCTCCTATCATTATGCTTATATCATTATAATACTGTGTCTCCTACTTGATGTTTGGGTAGACAGGTTTATTTAAAATCTCAGTTGCTTTTTGCAAAATCTTCTTGGCCATAGTGGTGTAATTCTGGGGGAGCGCACCTTGAATTTTGAACTGGATGTTTCATCTCCCTCTAAAAAGGTCTAAAGAAGCTGGACGCCCACCTTGTCTCCCAGAGCGACCTCGCCATGTGGTGGATGAGTGGTGGGTCACAGCTTACCCTCTAAAAATTCACCACCCAGCCCTGTGCTAACAACTGGATAATTGTTACAACGGATTCAAGAAATCTGTACCAAGGTTTTATTAAATAGGAACCAGCACAGCATGGATGAGGAGAGTCTCTCCACTAGGCCAACCTTGAATTCAGCAAAAACAGTTAAAAGCGATGAACCTGCCACTTTGGTGTTGCGACTTCAGTCTTCCAAACCCTACAAGGCTTTACAGGCACCAGAGCGATCAGGTGCAGGTAGGTTGGGCATCCTTAACACCGTTCCCAAGCACTTGGGAACATCCCTGCGTAAAAAAGCCCTGGGAGGCTCTTATTACCTGTTGAGAAAGATGTTTCTGCTCAAATTGGCGAATCATGGGATAATCTCGATTTGGGCACCCTAGGACAATCCAATGACAACTCAGCCCGCCACTGACACTTTTGGAGCTGTATTAAATTAAATAAATTCTCCCCCACTCAAAGTTCTGATGGATTAGGTTAAAACTCAAGCCCTGATACCGTGTGTTTCAAAAATATTCCCAAATTGACCAAGCACTTCAAACAATCATCCCACATTGTGAGGATTGATGGTCGATTTTCTTTATAAAGATCCAATAAAAAATTTCCTGTTTCAAAAAACACACTTTTAGTTTTAAACTGTTCTTTCCAGTATTTCAGGACATCTGACCAATGTGGAATTACAGATGAAGACCACCTGGGCCCTCACAGCCATGGTGGTGACTTTGCTGACCTCTGCCATTAACTAGGCCTACTACACCAAAGACTTTCTGAACTTCTCTTCAATTTCAAAAGCAATCCGCCACCAAAATTGCAGCATTTTATAAGCCAAATTATCCCTTCTCCAGGTGATAATCTGCACTCTTGCCTATGACCCTATTTCAATTTATCTAATGAAGGGACCTGAACCTATTATCCTGACTCAAAATTCCACCATGTTTGAAACTCTAAGCTCTAGGCTGTGACAGCCTGGCTTTTTGCCGGGTTTTTTATCACTTTTGTGTCCCATTGATGCTCATTATCCACCTTCCTCCCTGTCCATATGAACGTCATTTGAGCAGAAGTGCCTTTGGCATTCTGGCTTGCCTTCTGGGTGCTTTTGCATCCTGACTTAGAGTCCAGTCTAAACTTTATCTACCACTTTCCTGACATAATTAGCCTTCCATTAATTCCAGCCATTTCCGCCCTTCTCGTCAAGGGGGCACAGCAGTGGTAACCATCTACCAGATGAACGTGCAGTCAGTGGCTGACCTCCAATTTTTTGTCTAATCAATAATTTTGTACGCAGCTCCCAGGTGGTGTTGGAAGAATTTTAACACCCAGACTACCCCATGGACCTCCACTTCCACCCTCAGCCCACCCTTGAGTAGTGGGTACAGTTGTTCCCTCCCTTGAAGTTGCTAATCAGGTCCTCAACGCTCACACTGAGTTGCGGGTGCAGACCTTGATCATCCTGGACAATTGTGCTTCACTGACAGATGCTCAGCAGAGCGTGGTCCTTCTTCATGCGGTTGAAGGTGATGCCCGCTAGTGGGTGCATGGCTTTTTGCGCTCTGCCATTCAGGCAGATGACCCCACCTTATTTGTTACATTGGTTTCCACAGCATTGAAAACCTTTGTGCCGTGTTCTGAACGCCTGTTCAATTTATTCTATATGAGCACTGAATCTTCTAACCTAGCTTCCTTTCTTGAGGCCTTTTTTAAAAAATCCCTGTGCTTGATCTCCCCTTTAATGTCATCCAAGCAATTTTCTGAACCGCGTTGGAATTAGTCTCTTCCAACCACACTTTTGTTCCGCCCTCTATGGAGACAGTTGAACAGATCCGCATGGGAATGACTTATATAAATGCGGCCCTCTGCTGTAATCCTTACACAAAAATGGTAACTTTATGATTGTATTTGATGACCCAGGTTTAATTTCTGATCCCAACTTTGATTCAGTATACACTTTGGTCCTGGGGGCCGACGCAGCCCTTGTGACAGAACAGGTTATCTCTAACCCACCTTCCCTCAGTTGGCGGATGATCAGACTGGGTAGAATGAGATCCAACCCCTTTCCAAGAACCATAACATTCCTTCTAAACCAATTCTTCCCCCTAATTTGGTTACAATTTCTACTTTGTCAGCAGAATCGTGCACAACTTTTAATAAACAAAATTACACCTACTTTTTTATTACCAAACTAAAATAGGATCATGCACACCAGGTGGCCTTTACGGCTCTAATTAACATGGGAGCAGCGGGTAACTTCATGAGTCTGAGGTTGGCCCAGCAGCTCAATTTAGACTTGGACCTGGGACCAGAGGTGTTGGTTGTGACATCAGCCTCCCAGGCATCTTTCAAAGTGTGACGTCCAGTGCATTTCTTGGTTCACCAGTTTAGTTTCTGTGATCGCTTTTCTGCGATGCCTGACCTCATTTTCCCAGCAATTTTGGGTGTGGGTTGGTGGCTTCATCATCTTGTAAAAATCCACCTTGTTTCAAACACGCTGTCTTTTTTCAAACGCCCAAGTGGAGGGCGAGTTTCTATCGCTTGACACCCTTATTAAAGCTTGGAGCTGAGGGTTCATTACAACCCTTGTTTCTCTCATGGGCCTTCGCCAGATTTTCCCGCTGCAATGATGGCCTACCAGAGCATATCTGATTATGAAAAGACCAACCGTCTTCCCCTGCATACTTAATTTGATATGAAGTTCAGATGACAGCTGTCATGGTAAATATCAACTTCCCACTGTACCCACATATGGCGTAATAGGATGCCTCTATCAATTCATGATTAGAAGACATGCTCATGAAGGGCTGGTTAATCATGTATATATCTCTGGTTGCCTACCCATTCTCTTTACCAAAAAAGGCTAACGGTTCCCTACGCCCCTGCATGGATTATGGTCACCTCAACAATATTACAGTGCACGACCCCTACCCACTTCTGTTGGAACAGAAAGTTGCACAAGCAATAGTGAAGTCATGAGTTTTTTTAAACAAAATTTGGTAAATGCCTTTAATCAAATCTGTATATCATAAGGTCAAGAATGGCTTACAGCCGTCAGGACAAGAAGAAACATATTTCAATTTTGAGTCTTGCCTTTTGGGTTAAAAACGCGCCTGTGACATTCCAGTGGATGATCAACGGTGTTCTAAGTGATATCTGGTTCACCTGCACAGTTGCATACATCAATGATATCCTGGTTCACTCCCCCACCCCCAAAACAGCACGCAAAAGATTTGAAGGCATTTATGGCTGCCCTGCATAAGGCAGGTTTGGTCATCAAGCCGTCAAAGTGCGAATTTTATCAGGAGGAAGTTACTTTTAGGCAATATTAGCTTAAACATGAGTATGCCATTCCGCCCAGTAAACTGGATGTCATCCACGAGTGGCCAACTCCAATGACTCAAAAGCATCTGTAAATCTTTAATAGATTTGATAATTTTTCTGAAGAAATTCTCCTCCGCTCTCTCATAGTTGGCAGCACCACTGTATCCACTTATAAGTTAAAACATTACTTCCTCTGGACGCCTGAGTGCCAGCAGGCATTCGATTTAATTAATGAGGTGTATTATTGCCTCCAATTTTCAAGCATGTGTACCCTTCCAAACCCTACATTGTAGTATGCGATGCATTTTCTACTGCAGTGGGGGCTGTTTTGCTTAAAGAGCACAACGGGTTGGAACACCCCATTTCTTATTTTTCCTGAAAGTTTTCCTCTACAGAGAAATCCTGGGTCATGTACAATAAGTATTTGCCAGTCGTGTCATGGGCCTTGACCCACTGGCAGTATCTCTTGCAGGGTGCTCAACACGAATTGAACGAGCAGATAGACCACCAAGCTCTCCTATATATCCACAAGCCGCAGAAGTTGGTGCACTGGAAATCTCGGAATTACCATGATTTGTGCAGCTTTAATTTAGATACAAGTTTGTTAAGGGAGCGCTGAATGTGCTTCCTGACTTTTTGAGTCTTAAATCCTGAACTTTGCCCGGCAGAATTTAATAGACAGACCTCTCCGCAGTTACTACTAACTCGAATTTTGGCCATTGCTCCTTCCATGGTTTCAGTAGCATCTTTAGGTCCAGATGTGCCTTTGGTCTCACAGGTCCTAGTTGCTCAGATGACGTGTATGGAAGGGTTGGAATTTTTGGAGCTGTACACTTCCAGCTTCCAAGAATTCCCTCTATATGCTGGCCAAGAGATTTATCCAGTTTAGGTCGCGCCTGTGAGTGCCGCACCTTCTCCAGGATGAGGTCATCTGAGATTATCAAGATCCCCCTGCAGTTGGACACCCAGGGAACAAAAATACATCAATTTTGTTAAAAGTACCTTCAACTGACCAGGCTTGTCAAAGGAGGTTCCATCATAGATTGCCAACTGCGTAACATGCACATGGGCCAAATCAGACTGGTCAGGTAAGAATGGCCTTATTCATCCTTTGCAGCAGGAGGAAGGGCCATGGACATCAGTGTCCGTGGACTTCAATGTCAAGCTTCCAAGCTCCAATAGGTTCACAGCGTTCATAGTGGCCATAGACTGCTTCACTAAATTAGCATTTTTATCACTTGATCCTCCACCATCACCACTAAGGAGACTGACCGTCTGTTTGTGAGGCACATGTTCTCTATGTTTGTACTCCCACAGGAAATCATTAGCCACTGCGGAACCCAATTTATGGCACATTTTTGGAATTAACTCTTGGTTCTCTTGAAAATTACGACCTGCTGCTCCACCGTGTACCATTTTCAGTTAGATGGTAAACTGAACAGGTCAATCAAAATTTGGAACAATATCTGCAGTACTACGCTTCAGCCACTTAGGATACCTGGGCGGATGTTCTTTACACTCGCCTAGTTTGTGTACAACAATGTAGCTCATACATCCACAGGTTTCTTCCCATATGAAGTTACCTTGGGGTATAACCTGTCATTTTTGGTTAGCACATGCCTTCACCTGAAGATACCAGCGGCAGCTAACCATGCTCAGCTCATTTGTGCCACCCAGTCCTTGGCTTGTATTGCCTGATCAAAGCAATTACCGATTTAAACAGTTTGCAGATCAAAGGTGCCTCCCAACATAAGATTGAGGTAGGTTACACGTTATGGTGGACAAGCATTTGCACATGCATTTTTCCTCATGAAAGTTCATGAGCAAACACTCAGGTCTATATTTTGTGGAAGAGGACCTGGTAAATGGCGCCTTAAACTTGATGTTGCTGGATCACTGGAAGCAACACCCCATTTTCCATGTCTTGCAGCTGTACCTTTTCAAGGGGCAATCCTTCTGGAACTCAGACCCAATGTAATTTTTTTAGTACTAGATGGTCCCAACCTGAAGGGGGATTCATAGAGGTTTATTAAATTACGCCTGGGCTCCTGAGAGCCTGAGGTGAGGGAAGGGGAGGGAGGAGGCATCGAGAAAGGGAGGAGGGTTTGCGCGCCAGAGCCGTGCTGCAGTGACAACTGAGCGGGTGAGGGTTGGCGACATAATGCAGACCTTCAAAGCCATCTCAAAGTGTACCTGAAATTGGGTGATCATGTGTGGGAGGGTCCACACCTGCTGGTCAAAGGCAGCACGAAGGAAGGAGTTATGGATGGTCCAGATGGCTGTGGCATAGGCGAGGACACGGAGGGGTTGGTGGCAACCAGGCAACGTCTGCTCGAACATGAGGTCTTGCACAGGGTGTCCAGACCAGGGCTGAGAATAGTGGAGCGCGCAGGCCTTTGGCCAAAATGCGGCGACACCTGGACAGGTGAAAAAATGATGGAGGTGGGAGTCAATAGGCTCCGCACAGTGGGGGCAGCTTCGGTGCTGAAAGGTAGGGCCAGTCTGGTCCCCTGTCCTGTATGAACAGTGGAGCACCCTCTATAAGGTGTTGGACACCTTTGCTGACAGGATGGGGTGATAGATGTCCTTCCACAATTCCTTAAGGTCAAATCTCACGGAGGGAGGGAGGAGCTCAAGGAGTCTTGGGCGGATGGGAGGATGATCTTGGGGGTTGAGGCGAGTTTGACAACTTGTCCATTGTGCACAATTGCATGGCGACGGGGGCTGAGGCCAGAGCCGTTTCTTCTGTATGGGAAGGCATTGTGGATCCGCGCGCCTACTCGTTTCAGGGCAAGAAGAGCCTGGTTTTAGTAGGAGGATGAGGATGGTTTCAGGCGATGGCCTGGGTGGTTTGTGAGCCACTCCCCGAATGAGGTCAGAGATGCTCTAGGAAGACCCAGAGCTGCTGACACTGACTGGCGGAGGCGGGCGCCCATTAGGGCATGTGGGTCTCGTCCCAGCAGACAATCGGCCATAGGAACTTCAGGAAGATTGTGGTGGCATGGGATCGCGTGTCCAGAAGCCCTAGGACCCCTTCATTGCAGGGTCGGGCAATGGTTGAGAGGGCCATTGGTGGATGGTTTGAGCCCCAGATCCAACAGCGGAGAAGTACATTGAGCCGCGTATAAAAGGCATCTGTGAATGGGCAGACGTGCGCTAGGAACCAGACTTTGGAGAGGAGGAACACATTGGCCATCAGAGCTCGACCCTGGGAGGTGATGTGCCGCTGGTTCCAGCTGGCAATCCTGGAGTTAACTGCTTCAAGGAGCAAGTCCTCATTGTCTTTTAGCGCAACTCCTTATTGGTTGGTGAGAACGCCCAGGTGACGGAAGGTACCGCGCACAGGTTCAATACCAAATGGTGGAGGGAAGGTGGGGGAGCCGACATGTACAACTGTTGTCTTGGAGGTGTTGACCATGGCGTTGGACGCCTTGGTGTACCTCTCAATGGTCACAGCAGCGAGGGCAACATCCCCCGGGCAGCCAAATGCAATGGCGGTGTCATCTGAAAATGCCATTGTGCGGGTGGGGGCTTTACCTGGGACCAGAATCCCTGTTAGCTTGTCCTGTAAGAAGGCCAAGAGGGGGTCGAGGGTGATGTAGAAGGATAGGGCTCAGGGGGTCCCCTTGCCAGAGACCTTGTCCAAATGGTACTGCCACTGTAAAACCCATTGGCGCCAGGACTCTGGTGTGGAGCTGGTCATAGAGCGCTGCTATCCAGCGCCTAGCTGCGGGGGGGAGATGGAAGCGGGCCAGGGAAGCATCAATATACTTCCAGGCCACCCGATCATATGCCTTCTCCATATCCAGGAGAGCTACAAAGCCATTCACCTTACAAGAGTTAGCAGTCAAAGTCACGTGAAGGTCATTATAGCTGTCCCATAACGACCTCCTCAGAATAAAACCGTGCTGGGATGGGGAGAGGCGAGGTGACACACATTTGGTGATGTGGTTGGCCAGAAGTTTCGTGAAGAGCTTGTGGTCTGTGTTGATCAACGCTATGGGGCGCCAGTTTTCCAGGTTCTCACGGTCTGACTTCTTGTGAATGAGGGTCGTGATTGAGCCTCTGGAGTCGAAAAGGACCTCGCCATTCACCAAGAGTGCAGCGAAGAGGTCGCGGAGGGCTCTGGCTATCACCGCAGGTTCCAGAAGGTACACCTCGAAGGGTATTCCGTCTGGGCCTGGGGCTTTAAGCCGTGGGGATTTCAGAAGGGTTTCCTTCACTTCCTGGATGGAAATAGGCGCCAGTAGAGTCTCATCAGCCCGTGGGTCAATGGGCGGCTCTGGAGCCCGCCACAGGAAGCCTTGGATGTCTGACGGGTCCACCTGGGTGGCATGGAAGAGGCTGGAGAAGAAGCGGTGTAGTTCCTACGTGATTTCCTCCTTATCCGAAGTGGTTGTAGTGCCAATCTTCAATGCAGTAATATCCTGCGCTGTTGACCGAGCTTTCTGTTTCTGAAAAAAGAAGCGGGTGGGGCGTTCCCATTGAGCATAGTAACATGATGTTGTAAAGTTTGCTGCCCGTTCTTCCTGCAGTGTGAGCTCCAAGCGGAGTGCTTCCTGCACCGCTTCCCAGTCTTCCAACCAACTGGGAGAGGGCGAAGGCTGGCAGTTTCGCTCCAGATGTCTGATTCTGGCTTCAGCCCTTTTGACTCTGGCGCGAGCTGCGGTCATATGGGCTTTGGCACAGTTGTAAGCAACGCGGGTGATGCCCTCCTTGGTCACCGCCCATCTAGCCTTGTGGTCAAGCAGGTGGGGTGGGGGAGGTGAGAGTCTCACGGATGGTCATAGACAGCTTCTCCTTAGTGAAGGGGTTGTTGAGAAGAGCTGGGGCAACCCTAGGCCAGAACCTACGCGACAGTCTAAGCTTGGTGGTGAGGACAACGGTGAGTGAACTGTAATTACTCAGATGGTTGTCACGAGAGATGGGAGAGGAGACGCGGCCAATTAGCAGGGGGCCAATCAGTGCCATATCTATGCGTGACGCTGACTGGAAATCTGCTCCATCATACAGGATCCTAGTCATGCAACCTAGGCCAGACGCGGAGGGTGGAAGCGCATCCATAAAGCCACTCAGGCGAAGGAAATCCTGGAGGCGATTTGATCCAGGGCGCTCCTTTGCTGCAGGGGGGTAAGAGTCACAGACGCAACTTATGGTTGTGTTGAAATCTCCCAAGAGGACTGTATTCCGTGGGAGATTATGTTGGACGAGCTCTTCCAAGAGCAGGTTTTGCTCCTGACCTGCATTAGGCAGGTAGATGCTTGCAGCGAAGAAAGAGAAGTCATGAGTGGTGATTTTGGCCAGTATGAGGCGGCCACCTAGATATTGTGAAAAAGAATGGGTTTTAATCCGGGGATTAAAAACAATAAGGGCGGCATGGTTTGTCCAGAAGGAGTTGCCTCCAAACTGTTCATTCCATGCAGATTGTTCGTAGGGGAGAATACGGGGCTCCTGGACAGCAGCGATGTCAATTTGTGCTGACCTGAAGTTGTGGAAGAGGCGGGCTCTCCGCTTAAAGTCCCGCAACCCATTCGCGTTGATGGATTGCAGGGCCAGGGTGCTGCCGTGGGGACTCATAGCTGTTCCCCTCCATGTCCTGAGGGGTTGCCAGCGCTTAAACCTGCTGCTGTGAGGAGGCTAGTTTTGAGTCCTTTAGCTTGACTATTAGCTGTAATCCGTGAGGAGCGTCAAGGGTTCTGAGGGGAAGGAGAGGGTGGGGGGCGGAGGACCCAGTAAGCCAGCCTAGGATGCTGCCCCCACTCCGTTGCAGGGGAAGGACCTAAGGGTACTCAATGGCGACCTCCGCGGTGTCCCCATTTGATGAGTCTGAATCCATATTCACTTCCTCCAACACTGCAAAGGAGCCGCGCAAAATGGACTGTGGGGTTGGGGTAGGACTCTTTGAGGTGGCACTTCTACCGCAGGCCGCGGGTTGCCAGTCCATTCTGGTGGGCATAGCTATATTGGGAGCTGATGGTTGATGCGATAAATCGCTGGTGGAGGTTGGTGGGGGTGCCGCGGAGCCCTGAGTGGGGGTGGCTGACGAGGGGCGCCCTGTGGGAGATGCCTTGCGCTTGGTGAGAGAGGGAGTTGACTCTAGGAGATTGGAGGGGGTGCCCACTGGAAGGGGGCATGAGCGCGAAGGTATCCCATACCAATAGTGGGGTTAACTGATTCAACTGCTAGGCGTAAGGCCTCAGGGAACAGGTCTTGAACGGGAACCCATTGTGTGGGTTGTGGAATTGCTGCTGCGGCCACGTGGGATCGTTTTTGGCCTGGTTTAGGCCCCTGGGTGGTGGCTAAGAGGGCTTGTTTTCGAGCTGTGCAGCCACTATACAAGAGTTCAAGGGCATTACACCATGAACACCGGGGGCGCGCCTGATCAGGGTCTACAAAAATTCTCAGGGCATGCCCCAACTACCGCCACACGATAAATAATCTCAATGTTGCGAGATACAGTGGGGGAGGGGATGAACGACGCCCTAGCAGTGTGAGCTCCTTAGAGTGGGAGCATAGTAAGAGGGGACGCTAAAGTCCACTGAAAGAACAGACCCAAACTCCATTAAACCACGATGGAGCGCCAGTTTAAGAGACTCAAAATCAACAGTCATTGGTAGGTTGGAAAAAGTAACCCATGAAATTTTCTCCAGGTGAGAGCGTGTGTGGGAGATGCAAAGTGATCCACGCGGAATAATGACCTGGAGGGTGGCAGCATGGTCAGCAAGGGCAGCTTCAGTGAAGCCCACATCGATGTAGTGGCCCTCCACTGATTCATGGATGGTGGTGCTAATTGGGAATGTCTCCGCGATTGCTGCAAAGTATTAGAAGTAATCCTCTGTATAGTTTTCAACAGGGTTATGCCCATAATAAAGGCGAATCGTGTGGGAGAGGGTTGAGCGAGGTAGAGCTTTTTGCGCTCTAGTTTCGGCTTATTTCTTCTTAACATCAGCTTTAACCGCCACTTCACGGGGTTCAACTTTGGGTAGCGTTGGTGCCAGAGGTTTTTGCCACGCCCCAGTGGCTCCTTTGGTACGTTTGTGTTTGCTTTGGGCTGCAATCATGGGTTGAATGCGAGCTGGTTGTTTGGACATGTTTGTGGAGTTCCCCTGTTGCTGGAATGTTTGAGCAGTTGCTGGCGGCATATTTGATTGAGGGGCGGATTGTTGGGCCTCGCTAAATTGGGGAGGCCCATCCAGACTGGAATTAACTCCAGCCAATTGGGAGGAGGGCGATGTTTCCTCACCATCCCAATCTATTTGTGTAAATTCAGCCCGAGTATTTGCTGTGATTTCGTGGGCAAAACTCACTGGCTGATTGGTGAATTGGTCGTTTTCAGCATATGGAGATAAAGTGCCGATTTGAGAAGTGCCAATTATGGGGTTTAAATGGGACGGGTGAGATTGGAACTGGTGTGAAGTTCCGAATTCGAACCATTTGAATCCCCATTGGGAAGAGTAGATTGTCCCAATTTGGTACTTAGTGAACCAGAATGTGCGGCTAATCCAACCTTACATCCGAGGGTTTGAGGGCCAGGTAGATGGATATCGCCCCTCATGGGGAAAGCCAGAAACACTTCGTCAGCAATATTAGATGTGGCTGAATTAGCTGACACAATGGGGGAGGTGAATGCCTGGATGGGCTGAGTTGCATTCAACTGAGCAGACGCCATTAAAACAGCGTGAGTGATGGCCTCCTTGGTTGGAGGGGGCCCAGCGGGTTGGTGGGAGGTAGCGCACGCAGAGCTGTTGGGCGTTCAGGCTGCAGAAGTGCGATCAGGTGAACTGGCGCTAGTTGAAGTAGCTCCAGTTTGGGGGGTGGTGCCTGCTTTCACGGCTGCTGCTTGAGAGTGGGTGATTCTGGTTGACCCTGAGGTGGGTAACCGGGGGTTGCTTCGTTTGAGGTGGTTCTGGCTCGTTTGGCTGAGCCCGCGGGTTCTTTTGCGGGGTTTCTCACCAAATTTGCTAATAGTTTTCGTAAATCTCTTTAGTGGAGCAAAATTTCAAGGCTGAATTGATTTTTGAAAAGTGATGCTTAGCAGAAAGAGATCAGACCCATTGTGATAGATGGTTTGAGAAAGCTGAAGTTGACGCCATTTTAGCTTTCCAGCGCACATGTAGATTGGCTCAATATTTAGTTGCTTGGAAAGGCTACCCATCTAAAAAAATAGCTGGGGTTGTGTATGGGACTTTGAAAATTGTTTGGAGCTTATCAAGGCCTTTCATGTTGCTCACCTTGATGCTCTCTGCCCTCCTTAAAGATTGCGATGCTGAAGGCAATCAAGTTTCCTAAGGTAATAAAAACGTTGCCCTCACCCAGTTTCCTGGTGATGGCAATCCCCTTTAAGAAAGGGGAAAGATGATGTAAGTTTGGGGGAGCGTCCCTTGCGCTTGGACTGGGTGGTATTCCTGTTCCCTTCTAAAAAAAGTTCAAAGAAGCCAGACGCCCCCCTCATTTCCTAGGGCGACCTCACCCATGTGGTGGATAAGCGGTGGGTCACAACTTGCCCTCTAAAAATTTTGCAGCCCATCCCTGTTCTAACAAACAAAGAATGATATGATGGATCAAAGAAGTCTTCATCAGGGGCCTTGACAAATAGGAACCAGCATGGGATGGATGAGGCGAGTCCCTTCACTAGGCCAACCTTGAATTCATAAAAAACAGTTAAAGCAACGAACCTGCCCCTTTGGTGTTGCAACCTCAATCCGCCAAACCCTGCAAGGCCGAACAGGCGCCAAAGTGATCAGGTGTAGGTGGGTTGGGCATCTTGAACCGGTTCTCAACCACTTGGGACTGTCCCTATGTGGGATAGCCCTGGGAGGCTCCTGTTACCCATCAAGTGAGACGTCACCACTCAAATCAGCGTAATCATGGCAAAACTGTGATTTGGACGCCCAAGGACAAACTGATGATGACTTGGCCTACTGCTGACAGATTTTGATATTAGTTTAGATTGTAAAAGCTTCCCCCACTCAAAGTTCCACCGGGTTAGGTCAAAACTCAAGCCCTTATCCCATTCATTAATAGCTATTCCTAATTTACCAAGCTTCTAAACAATCGTCCCACAAGGGTGGTTAGCTTAACAGGTAAAACTGCTTCACCCTAAGTGCAGGTTTTGAGCTCAAAACCTGTACTGGCTAGAAAACTTCTCAGTGTGGTATATTTGTCCCAAGGTCGACCCACATCAAATAATTTTTAAACAATTGTCCCACACTGGGAGAATTGATGGTCGATTTTATTTACAAAAATTCCAATAAAAAAGTGCCAGTATCAAAAAGCACATTTTTAATTTAAAGACTGTTCTTCTCTGGTATCCCATAACACCTGACTAAAGTTGAATTATGGGTTGCACATCAACTTGGCCCTCGCAACCATGTTGGTGACTTTGCTACCCTCTGCCATTAACTGGGTCTACCGCGCTAAAGACTTCCTGAACTTCTCTCTAATGGAGAAGCAATCCGCCACCAGAATCTCAGCATTTTATGGATCAAAATCCCACTCTAGGTGAGAATCCACACTCTTGCCAATGATCCAATTTCAATTCCCTCATTAAGGGACCCAAACCTTGACATCCTGACCTAACATTCCATCTCGCTTAAAACTGCAGGCTCTGGGGCTGCAACATCCTGGCTTTTTGCTGGGTTGCTTATCGCTTTTGTGTCCCACTGGCGCTTGTTATTTACCTACCTCCCAGCCTATCTGAACTTCATTCAAGCACCAGTGCCTTTGGAATTCTGGATCACCTTCTGGACGCTTTTCATTCAACTGTCAGGCCAGTCAAAACTTTATCTGCCGCTTTCCTGACAAGTGGAGTCATATTACTGAGATTGTAACTTTATAAGTAGTTGTACTAGCATATCTTTATATCTGTAAAGACCCACATCATGTGGGTCAGAAGAACTGAGTAAATAATGGGGTAAGGCTAGCTGCTGACCAATGATAATTTAATGGAGTGCACCAGCTGTATTGTTGTAGCTTATAATGTATGTAAATAAATCAGACCCAACAGGCGATTTACACTGAGATAGTGAGTTTGTTGCTATTTTATTAAGTACTTAAATAAGTTATATTGTCAGAAAATTACAATTCTGAAAATCAGCCAAAAGACCCTGGTCAATTCCCAGTGGAAACCCTCAAATCGGGGTACCACATCTAATAATCATCAGGCAAACAAAATGAGTTTGGGCGATCAGATTGTATCAAATCGCCAGCTGAATTTGGGAGTTCATTGGAAATTCCTCTACAGGCTACTTCCACTTTAGTACAGCCTACACCGCAGAGACTGGCCCCTTTTATAGGGTCAGAGGGGGTCCACCAAGTGCAAAATTTTTCTGCTCACTGATTGGGTGAAATAAACTAAAATTTCACCGCATGTACTTATCTTACCTGCCCTCCATTAGCCATCTCGCAAGTGAAGTGAAGCTTCTGAGCTTTGATAGGTTAATTATCAATATTCCCTAATCTAGAATTTACTAAGAAATCTGAACTTCAAGCCTCGACACTTTAAATACTAAGTATTGACTTATTAAGAGGGTTAGTTTTCTTTATCCCGCAAATATCCCTAATAAAACATATAAAACTCAAATCCCTGTTTTCTAAGTATATTTTATCCCTTTTTTCCTATGGTGGTATCAGAAATCCCTCGTTTTTAAACTAGCAGTTAAGAGTTTTATACTCTTTTTCTTCTATATTGTTGAATTCTGTGCAAATTAGCACCAGCGAGCTTTAATACCCACCAGGATTTTGACAAATGGTGCTCATTACAGGGGAAATTGTACACCACAAAAAAACAACAAAAACAATGGAGGTTTGTGGGGTCAGTAACCCTCACGACCTTCCCACGGAAATAAACCCCCATTTAGCCACTATTGAAATCCATCTAGTTAGTGCTTTGTCTCGACTCAAAAGGCTTGAGCAGCACTCATTGCAAGGCCCTTATGGGGCCTCCACTGGTATCCATAAACCCCTTTTAGGGAAAGTTTCCCTCAGGTGAGGGAAGTGTTGCTTCTTTCCTCTTCTATTACGAAGTTGCTATGGTAGGGCAACGGACCATCTTAAAATCAAGTACCTCCTTCCCTTCTTGAGTCTTGGTGCTCAAGAGATAATGGTTCTGCACATGGCCACCCTCAGCACCTGGTTGAAGGTGAAGCAGCACGGAGTAATTCGGCTCACTACTACGTTTGAACAGGCAAGGCAGTCCGTTATGTGCCTTAGCATGCAACTGTTCAAATTCATCGATTCTTTTGCTGAACGCTTTTACAATAAGTCTTAACCCTTATTGCTATCTAAAATGCTACCCCTTGACTATGCTATTGCGGCTATCTTGGCTGGATTGGCGTCACATCCATCCTTGGCGATACATCTCTCTTCTGTAAAGCGCACATTTAAAAGTGTACGCAATATCAAGGAAACCTTGTTAGAGGTAGCTGATATTTATGAACTCGATCCTATGCAAAGGTCTCTGAGCTAAGCACCTACGCTGAATAGTTTAGCCTCACTATGGCTGCTTAACTATGGAAATCTGCTCCTACGGAGTTTCCATCATAAACTGCTTCTTTTTCCCATAACTTTAATCAGATGATAATGGCTGTGATAGGACAATACTCCTTTTCATCGTCTGCTCAAAAAGCTCAATTGGTGAAACTAGTCGTCACTTTGTATTGCCCATCTTTTTCTTCAAAGTGGACATACCAAGTGGTTTAAAGCCTGCTCTTCAGCCTAAACCCTTTCTCAGGTACCAATCTCCCCCTAACGATGGGTTAAATGACAATGAAACAAAAGCTAAATTACCTGTTTTATCAAAGCTCACTGCCACTTATTAACCCAAAGCTGGGGTAATTAAAGCATCTACGCCCACGACGCTACCTCCCTTGACCTCTTATCCGGATAACTCTAGTTTGAAACCTGTATCCATGAAGTAGCACAAGCCCACTACATTAAAGGTCAAAAATCGATCCGTTACAATTCCAACGCCTCCCTCAAAAGTTAGCAAGGTGGAGGAACAACCCCATGGCCTATCCTGCCATAAGGGAAGCCCTGAACGTACTTCACCCCCTATGGGCTCCTAACATGTATTTATAACACCTCCTATGATGAATCTGAAGGGGATGGTGAAGATGTGGGGCATTATGTTCTAGGAGCCCAAAGTGAAGTGGAGGTACCCAACCAAATTAAACCTTGATGGAGTAATTGGACTAAGATCACCTGCTAAACTTATCTTCGGCAAGGGTTGAGGGGTCTGGAGGTTATTGACACTGCCAGTGACGCTGATCAGCTTATTGCCACATTTATCCGATCTACCCAGTATGTTCATACCATGCAGGCAATCCAATAAAAATAACCTAAAACTGCCAAACGACTTGTCTTTACTCTCCGTCTAAAGGAGGTCCTCGCTCTTCCCCCCAACTTGGTTGCAACTCTAACTAAAGTAGAGGCTGTTGTTAATGGAGTGCAGGTTAGGGTTATCCTTGACACTGGGTCCCCTGTGAACGTTGTGTCATCCAAACTGATGAAAAAATTAAGCTGAACCCTTAACCTTAACTATACACAAGAGTTTGGAACTACAGGACCAAACAGCATGCGAGTCATTGGAGCCTATTCTTCTCTTCCTATTTATTTTGGGAAGCTCAGCTTGTCTGCTCCAGCGGTGGCCTTGGCCAAAAATACCTATGATCTACTCATTGGTACCTAGTTCATGCTTGAATATGAAGGGGTTAATAACTTGAAGCAGGGCTATCTCTCCTTGCTTAGCTATGCGGTTCCTCTGATTCTGACAAATGATGAGATTAATAAAAAGGAGTATGCTTGCACAGTTGAGTTCCCACCTTCCGCCTATCTTTACATTACACCATGTCAGGATGGCATATAATTATGTTGCCTCAATAAGTGGACTCCCTCGATAGTATCTCTTTCTATACTTCTGAAGAGGTAGTAATCAAAGCGGGTGAAAAACGGGTAGTTGACACTAAGATTACCTTACAAATCCCCCAAATTCTTTATTGACCTAACCAGCATTGACGGAGTTAGTCCTTTGGAGCCAGAGTTTTGCCAGGCGTGCTAGACCATTTCCTATCTAAGACCTATCAATCTCCTGTTAGGGGAATCTTACCAAGCAGGATATGGTTGTAAAAAGCATCAGGAGACCAGAAGAGGTATGCTTATCTCTTGAGGAAATAAAATAAGTTCATTGTAATGGTTTATGGCGAATATGGGCTTACCCACCGACCAGTCCTTATATACCTTACCTTCTGTTCAAATCTCTGATGAATTAACACCAGCTGAGCTGGATAAAGTTCACACCCTAATTAAGGCCTACAGCGACATCTTCTCTACCTCTGACACCGACTATGGGCACATAAAGGGTTGGACTCATACCATTGACGTTGAAGATGGTTGTCCCATCAGCTCCAAACCCTACCGCAAATCCAAAGATGAGGAGCTACTGATTCGGACAGATATCAAACATCTGCTAGAAGCTGGGCTGTTATAGCCTTCCTGAATCCCTTGGTCGTCCCTGATCCTATTGATAAAGAAGGAAAATAGGTCATTCAGTAATGATGGACTACCATAAGCTGAATAACCTCACCAAGAAGGACAGCTACTCTATCCTCAGCATTAGTGATGTTTGAGCCCAACTCTCTGGGTCTAAATTCTTCTCTGCCATAGACTTAGCTAGCGGGTATTGGCAGATGGACCTTTCTCCACAGGATCAGGAGAAGTGCGCCCTTATCTGAAGCGAGGGTTTATTTCAACCCACTTGGCTACCTCAGGGGTTGCTTAATACGCCTGCTAATTTTCAGCGGGAAATGAATTACACTATCCAGGATCTTAAGCTGAGCTGTGTGATTGTCTACCTCAATGACATCATAGTCTTCTCCAAGACTTTCAGCAAGCATCTCACGCATTTAAAGGAGATTTTTCAACGCTTGCGGGCATCCAACATAAAGCTGAAGCCCTCTAAATGTACTTTCTTCCAAAATAAGTTGGACTTCCTTGGGTACGGCATCACACAAGATGGGATACAACCTCTACAAGACAAAGTCGAATCAATATCTAAGATGCCCACGCCTAAAACCCTTCGTGACATCCAGGTATTCTTGGGCATGATGGGGTAATACCATCAACTTATCCCAAAACTCGCCCAGCTCAGCGAACCCCTTGTACGCCTTTTGTCTAAAAACACTCCTTTCTATTGGGGTGCTGAATTAAAAGCCGCGTTTGAGACCCTAAAGAAGTTGTTGCACCAAAACCCTAACCTGAGTCACCCTGACTATGAAAAAGCCCTTCATGTTGTTCACAGATGCCTCTGACTGTGCCGTTGGAGCTATCTTTGCTCAGTTGGATGAAAATGGGGTTGATCATCACGTATCCTACTTCAGCAAAATGCTTTCAAAAGCTGGGTGAAACTACAGCGTCACTGAGAAGGAGTGCCTAGCTGTCCTGCTCACTGTCAAATAGACCGCCCTTTTCTATATGGTACATTATTTAAAGTAATTACTAACCGCGCATCCTTGAAGTGGTTGCAGAATATGAAAGATCCCGCTGGGCGGTTGGCTCGCTGGGCTCTTAAGCTCCAGAACTACAATCTGACCATTGAGCATCAAGATGGGACACGCCATATGAACGTTAATGGGTTGACGCGGCTGCCTGTCCTTCATCCTGACAGTGCAAATCAGAGAGGTTGCATGACCTCCTAATGACTCCTGACGATTGGGCTTATGAAGATATACCATTACAAATGATGTTAGCACTGCACTTTGCAACACAAAGGTGGAGAGTGGGAAGTTTTATAAGAAAGTAGGAGTAAATTAGTTTCACTATCCACGGCCATCAGAGCGAGTATCTGTCATCTTGGAGTCTCACGCTATCATGGGGCATGGTGGATTACTCAAAACTTATGAGTGGTAAAAGAGCGGTACTACTGGGAGGGCATGATGGAAACTATAACTGAATTTTTTGGATGCCTATTTGACCTGAAAAAATATTTCAGCTTCAATACTCGGTATCAATAATAACCCACAACGCCTCAACAACCTTTCCAAACCATAAGTTTGAATGTGGTAGGTCCCCTACCTCAGACCACCAGCGGTAATCGATACATCCTGGTTGAAATTGATCATTTTACCAAATAGTTTGAAGCTGTTTCACTCCCCGCTCCAACTTCTAAGGCCACTGCCACCTTCCTACATCAATATATTTTTATTCGACATGGTTGCCCCCAAATCCTCCTTTGTAATAATGGGAAAATTTTTATCTCCTGAGTTGTAAAACTCTTCGCCACCTCCATGGGAGCACAACAACTCTTCTCAGACCCTTATAACCCATACACCAATGGTGCCGTCAAAGGAGCAAATGGGACCCTGGTCCCTATACTTTGGAAAATAGCCAACTCTGACTCTCTTCACTGGATCTTTACTTACCCAGTGCCCTCATGTCTTACCATATTAGCTACCATCGCATCCTCAAGATGTCTTCATTCTGTGTATTATATGGCTGAGAACCTGGGGTGTTTGCTTTACTTGCCAAAGATGTTTTCTCAGCTAGGATAGATCCAGATCAAGCCATGAAGAAGTTGGCGCAGCGCATCATCCAGCTACAGTCTGAGGTGATGACTAATTTAGCAAAAATTTGTCACTAAAGAAGGCCAAGCAGCTAACGAGCTCTGGCCACCACTCCCTTCTTTCCAAGTGCCAGACTTGGTACTCTACTACCACAACTGAATCATGCCTAGAAAGGAAAGGCTTGGTTTATCTGGGAGGGGCCTTTGAAATCACCTAAAAGTGTAGGGCTGAGTATTCCATTATGTCATTTGCTTCTGGAATTATGATTAAGTGCACGGATGGAGTCTGCGACCTTACCCCCCTACCACTCTTAGATGGGGTAATGTAGGATTATTATAAGTTTGATATATCAAAAATAGTGATTTGGAGGTAAGTGATGAAAAATTTTGGCCAAGAGACCCTGGTCAATTCCCGGTGGAACCCTCAATTTAGGGTAATACATCTAATAATAATTGGGCAAAAAATGAGTTTGGGCGATCAGTTTTTACCAAATTGTCAGCCAAATTCGGGGAGTTCATTGGAAGCTCCTCTCCAGGCCACTTCCACTTTAGTACAGCCTACACCGTAGATACCTGCCTCTTTTATAGGGTCAGAGGGGGTCCAAACAAGTGCAAAAAAATTTCAGCCCTCTGATTGGGTGAAACAGCTCAAAACCTTACTGCATGAACTTACCTTACCTGCCCTTAATAGCCATATCATCAAAGTGAATTGAAGCTTCTGCGCTCTGATAGATTGAATATCAAAATTCCCTAATTTGGACTTTACTGAGCAATCCAAAATTCAAGCCTTGACACTCTAAATACTAAGTATTGACTTATTATGGATAGTTCGGTTTCTTTATCCCGCAAATATCCCTAATAAAACATATAAAACTCAAATCCCTGAATTCTAAGTATATTTTATCCCATTTTTACTCCTCTGGTGGTATTAAAATCCCCCGTTTTTGCACTAGCAGCTAAGAGTTTTATACTCCTTTTTCTGCTATATTGTCAAATTCTGCGCTAATTAGCACCAGCGAGCTTTAACCCCTGCCAGAATTTTGACATCCATCACCTTGTTAGAAATATCCGTTGGTTTTAGAATGGTATAGGGCTGATAGGAAAATTTTAATAGACAAAAGCTCATTTAGTTGGTTGATCACATTAGATGTAAACTTAGTCCCATTGTCTGTAAAAATCATCAGGTGGCTACAGGTTGGTAAATATTTCCTTTAAAAATTTAGCAGTGTTAAATGCTACCAAATCTCAAATCGCTTTGGCCTTGACCCATTTAATAAAATAGGTGATAGCCACAATGACATATTTAGAATTAAGGCTTCTTGTAGTGAGAGGCTCAATCACGTTTATCAAAATTGGTGTGCCAAGCCAGCTTGGCTAACTAACCATTATGTTATTCATTTTATTAAATTATTATTGAGTTGACATTCATGACAGTTCGTTATTACATTTTGTACATCAAACCTGGTGTGACTCCCAATAGTAATTAGAACTAACTGTTATGGCTTTTTAAGATACTCTTTATGGCCATGGCTCTGTGGGCCTTCATTATAACATCAGTTTATCTAGATGGTCTTGGTATCACTTTCCTTGATCCATCATCATATTTATTAAACAATGTTCCTTTGATGACACTGTAGTCATCTCGCCAACATTGCTCACTTAACATGTGAGGCCATCTCACTGCTCAGGAGGTTTTCTCCATGCAGATTAGGCACTATACAACCTTTGCTTAGATCATAATCATCCTCAAAGAGCACATTCTTCTCTAATGCTACCCATTGTAGCAATGTTCTATTTAATAATCCGTTTGCACTCTTGGCGAATTTCTTGTTGACACTATCTGACATGTTCATTATACGTTGGCCCTTGGGACTTAATGGAAGCCAATCCAACTTCCACATTAGCAGCTTGACTCTATGGATTTCACGATATAGTGTGTATTGTTTGAACAGAGCAAATCTCAGACTGATTACTATATTCTGCTCAATTGCTAATCCCAGGTTGGAAACCGGTGATTAATTAGCTTAAATCACTGTAAGTATAATAAAAATAAAATAAATGAGATTCTGTGGAGAGGGTTTTTATTAAAGTAAAAAAGTGAAGTATTTTATACTTCAGGTTAAAAATCAAGATATATAATTAATAGATGCTAAAGATAAATTGGTAATTTGGGTAGCGATATTGGGTTTTTTAAGATCCCCTAGTGAGGCACCGTCTGATTGCCACTTTACATGCTTCGCTTACATGTGACAATTTTGTAATTGTGAGCTCCTTATTGCAGTAATTACCCCTGAACCTGGATGTCCAGGGGCCCTTTCTTCTGTCCCCGCTTCTGGGTTGTAGGCGGAAGCATTTTCTATGGTTATTACTTGATTACCATATTTGGTATTATGCTCATCAACATCTGGCTTAAAAATGGCACTCTTTGATGTGTTTTTATAATGTTTTTGAATGACTCTTAATATGGTTGTTATCCGGATTTAGAAACATTACCTGAGAGCCTTTATTGTTCCCATTGAAGTAACTCAGTTAGATAATTGTTTTGCATCTATAAGTTGTAAATTATTTTGGCTCCTCAAAAGTATAAAAAGGGGTCTCTTTTAATAGTGTTCCTGGGTGATGTCATCTTCTTCATTAAGTAAATCATCTGAAGCATTAGGCTGAAAACTATTTCGCATGACTTCACTCTGACCATGGGGTAAAATTCTTGCCTCACCTGAATCTATAAAATGGGCTCATCATTCTCCATCCACGGCAGATAAATTTCCCAAACTTCAGCCAGTTTGGGGTGATCTCTACTCATTCCTCCAGATGAGGAATGATCCTCCAGTATGCTCGCAGCCTCATCCATTAGACGTCCCCTACCAAGCCAGTACCATGGGAATGACCTAAGGTGCCGAGCCTGTACTCTATTAAATATAATGTTAGTATTGTCATCCTGAATGGAGTATTTAAATTTTCTCTTTGTCAAGACAGTAGCAGGCCCAGTCCATATGGCCTGTCACTTCTCTGGATGTGGTCCCCATAGATGATAGAACAAAACCTTGTCCCTTAGGCGGAACTCCAGTAGTCTAGTTAATCTTTAACTCTCCTGTTGACCTTTTGGTATATTCACTTTAATATTGTTTTAAGTTTCCAATTGTATTATGATAATTTTGTCAGCTAACTCCTGCAAATAGCTTCCAGGTAATAGGTTCTTCCAGTCCTCTGTGATGATTAACACTAGTAAGGTCAACAGAGCTCCTCCCGCCCATACATGGCTTTGAAAGAGAACATCCCAGTCAAACAGTGGTGGCTCTACTGGTAAGTCAGCAACGCTGAGGGCATCAACTGATCCCACTTATATTTGTAACTAAGGGCCAAATTAGTAAAACTTCCTCCCAAGGTTCCATTGAATAATTCAATGCTTCCTTTTAAGGATGGGGTGTATGGAGTAATGACTGCTGTTTCACTCCCACTATGTTTATAAACTTTCTCACCACATCTGAGATGAAATTCTTCCCGTTGTCTGAAAGTAAAACTTGAAGGCAACCTTGTCTTCTAATGACTAGATTGTAGAGAAAGTGATTGGTGGATTTTGCAGTGTGTCTTGACTGTGGAGGCCTCAACCCACTTGGTGAAGTGTTTGATCGTGACTAGGATGAACTTTGATCTGCTGGAGGCAGTTGGTAGAAGTCCCACTACGTCAATTGATACATTGCTGAAGGTTTAGATCGGTGTATCCCCCCTTTAGGTTGGGACCACCTAGTACTGAAAAAAGATACATTGCTGAAGGGCGCTGTAGAAGGTTTGTCATAAACTCAAAGCGCTTCTCCATAAGGCAGAAACTTGCACAGGGTATGCAAAACTCCAAAGCTTAGTGCACTTCGTCAGACATACACTCCCAGTAGAATCTCTCTTTCAGGTATGCCAGCGTTTTCTGAAAACTTCCATGGCCCACGTGATATGTGTCTCTATCATAAACTCTATTTTTTCACTGGGCTAAATATAATGGTATCATCTATTCTCAATCTTCTTTTGTATGTTTCCGTTGACAGGCTGGATGTCTTCGGAACATTTTCTCAGGACGATCTAACTTCATCTGTTTTTGCTGCTAGGACCCTTTTGGTAATCCAATATATTTATTGATTCAATTGCTCTCAGGCGTTTGTAAGTAGAACGCTGGAAATCAGGATAGGCCATAAGCAATTAGGTGCTTATCTCCAGCTCAGTGTATGATCTTGAAGTCATAGCCTTGTAGAAGTATCGCCCAGAGGGCAAGGCGTCCGTTGGAATCCTTCATGTTCTGCAACCAGCAGAGTGACGCGTGATCCATTACTACCTTGAAAATTTACCCTATACAGATAAGATCTGACTTGTTTGACCGCTTATGTAGCTGCCAGGCAATCTCACTCAGTGACCTTTTAATTCTTCTCTGCTTTGCTGACCATCTTTAAATAGTATTGAATTAGTGATCCACACCTTCTTCATATAATTGTTCCAGAATTGCGTTAAGCCTTACATCACAGGTGTTAGTATAGAGGTACAACGATTTGTTGAAATCAAGCTAGGCCAATATTGGCGCTTCTATCAATCTTTCCTTTAAGCTCTGAGATCTTTTCCTGTTCCAAGCCCCACTCAAACTTTGTTTCCTTGGTGAGCAGGTATGTGAGGAGTGCCGCCAAGTCTGCAAAATTGAGGGATGAATTTCCAGTAGTACCCCACCATTATAAGGAAAATTTGGATATACTCATGCTCCTGGGTGGCTCCATAGCCATTATCATGGATGAGGCCTGCAATTGTTGATCTGGGCATTCTTCGTCCAGTGGAATGGGTATAATTCACGTTTAATCTGGTGATACAGGCGTTTATCTCACTGCGGATGGGGGTGAAAGAGGCCCTTTTATAGGCATGGATGAGTCAAAAAATTTTCAACCTGCAAAAAATGATATAATGCAAATTAATTTTCGCCCTTCTGTATTGAAAGAGTTTTTAAATAAGAGATGATGAAGTAACCAAAATTTTACTATAGAAAAGACCCCTTTTATACATTTGGGGGCCTTGAATTTTTTGCACTCTACTGGTGATGCTATTATGAGTGAAGCAAATTCCCCAATATGGCCATCCAAGGCTCAAAAGTAAATACATTTTAAATCAGGTCAGCATTAATTTTCAGAGTGACTCAAAGCCATGATGTGAGGTGCATCATAGGTGCGCCATCGCTTAAATCAGAAGTCAATAAGCATATTGCCATATTAGGTAATAACCAATATCAAAAATGAGCCAACGACCCAAGACCCAGAAGTGGGACCTAGCACAAAGGCCCCAGAATATCCAGTTCAGGGGTAACCACCGTGATTTGGAGCTTTCATATATAAAAATTAGCCCAGATGAGTGAAGAGACTAAAGCAGCAGTCAGACGCCGTCTGACTAGAGAGTCTTGAAAATCCTCATATTAAAGCCCTTAAATTTCCATATATTTTCTGTATCCCATTCACTTTATATATTAGATTCCCACTGAAGTATAAATAACTTCATCTTTTATTTTAATAAAAACTTTTGTGCAGAATCTTAAGTTTACCCTTTTTGTTTGAACTTGTATTTTATCAAGTCATTAATCACCAGTAACTAGTCTGGGATTAACTTGTATTAAGTAGACACTCTTTGTTGAGGGTATCTTAGTGCTGATAACGCTAAGGAAATGGGGGAAAAGGTTCTTGTTGAGTCACAAAGGGCAATGTATGTCAATAATATCTAAGAGTATCAAGAAGTTCGCCATGCACATGGACAAGTTAAACAAGCCATCAATGCACTAAAAGGAAGCATTTGAGAAGTCTTTGCTTAGTTAGAGTGTTTGTGATGTTAGAGAGGTTGTAGGGTGCCTAATCTGCGCGTAGTAGACCCCTGAGCAGTGAGTCAGCCTCTAAAGTTAAGTAAACCAATGTCAGCGCGCTGACTTTGGTGCTTACTACAGGGGTGGCACCATCAGGCCCTAGTGATGATCATGATAGCTCTTCTGAGAAGATTGACAATGATGCTTATAGAGGTGTATCACGGAGTGGGTGGATAGGATTCCTCTGAACTCCTGGTGAGGGAGGAGGATATCATCCATACTGGATGCCATACCTTGAAATCTTAAGTGCACTATTTGTGTACCAATCTTGAGCGTGTCAAGGAGACCGCTATAAGAGCTAGAATTGCCTCACCACTAAAAGTGATAGTACCCTCCACAATCATCAATCTGGAAATTAAACTTAAGAACATCGAGGAGAAACTTGCATCCCTTAAAAAAGAGAATGGTGAAACCATCACTGCTCTTAATGAATATGGAGTGCACCCAGAACAGCATGACAACATGCTTGTGATGGACAAGAGCATTGAAGATATGAAGGCCCTGATGCACACTTTACTAGAGCCTACCTCTACTTGACCTATAATTCGAATGAGGACACCTACATGGACTTCTCAAAGTAATGCTCCACCACCAGTCAGAACTTGTACTCAACTGACAATGATGCATGCTGATCCTGTTGAAGAGGATCCAAAAACCATTTTAAGATCTTGAATACATCAAGAGTGGGGACTATCTCTGTTTCCTTTAAATGAATCATAAAAACATGGATGGCGCTAGAAATCACCAGAAGGCTCATCACAAACAAGGGTGCATGAGTCTTGAGGCTCAAGAGATCCTCAGCGTGAGCTTTAGACCTAGATTATCTTTTACCAAAGTCAAGAACATCTTAATTTTTGAGCTCACTAGTGAACAGGGTTTCCAGAATTTGAAGCAAGAGTTTTTATTGATGAATATGGTCAAAATTGAGTTAGTTGCAAAGTATGCTTCTCGTTATCACCTTAAGACCTAGCAGTTATGGATCACTGGAACAATAGACTTGCCTACCGCCAAGACTGTTTAGCTAAGCTCTTAAAGATAAATCCTAATTCGAAGATGCACATGACTTTGGAAGTCAAGAGCGCGACATCCCTCAAAGTGCTTGAGGAGGCGCTACTTGACGTACAAAGGACATACAAATCTGATAAGGTCATGGCACCTACACAACCCCTTGACGAGTCAATAAGGCTGTTTTTGCCAAAGATAATGGTGAAAATTCCAAGGATAAGATCAACAATCTCTCCTGAATGCTTGCCACGCCTAGAAGTTAAAGCTACAGGTGTCACCAACCTGGGAAAATTACTCGATCCTTTCTGTTTTTTACGCTATAAATAAGGAGCAAACCCCTTAAGATGACACAACTAATACCATATTTTGGGTGGATCTCCACGCTGAGTGTGGGTTATCATGAAGATGAAGACATTTCTAGTGTGGGATACCATGTGTTAGGGGCACCTAGCATAGTGGCTGTACAAGCTAGATTAATAGTCCATGGTGCTGACAGATCTGTATTGAGTGATACCTATTTGGCCCAAGCAAATAAGTCTACCTAAGTGATCAATTTAGTGGTAGAAGGAGAGTAGTTGTTCGCATCTACCTTCAAGAATGTGGCACCAGATGTTGAAGACACTAATAAGGCCTACACAAGCGCTGTTACTTTGAAACAATTTGAGTAGTCTGCCACTGACGTACTGTCCATTGGAAACCCCTTCATCAAGAGAGTAACAAAGGTGGAAGTTGTCATCCAGAAGGTGCGCATACTGGCATTGTTGGACACTGGTGCTTTAGTGAACATTTTTTTTCCTCCAAACATATGAAGAAGCTCAAGTTTATGCCCGACATTGACTACAATGTGATATACCATACCGCGGGTCCTGACAGTACCCGCACCTTAGGAGTTTATTCTGCTTTCCCTTTACAATTTGCGTGTATAGTCCTGAAGACACCTGCAGTAGTGTTGGACAACAACCGCTACAATTTCTTGATTGGGACACGGTTTCTTCTGGAGTTTGGGGCGAAGATCAACTTTCCAAAAAAACGGTTACATTCTGAGCTACCAACTCCCCCTGATGCTTAAGGATGAGGATGTTAAACCTTTAAAACAGCTTAAGTGCTTGGTCAAAAAATGCTAATCAATCTATTCAATATATTACACCTTAACAAAAAAATATGTAAAACAACTACCACCTAAAATGAGCGCTAAAGAAAGACTCCTTATTGCAAGTAGAAGCATGAAAATTTATATAGGGGACCTTAGTTGAAAGACCTTGCCAATCAGCATCAAGATTCCTCCTGACACAACAGTGGAAGTGTATCATCAAGATGAAATCTGAGAGTAAGAGCCAAAGGTAATACCAGGATTCTACGATACCACTTACTTTGGAAGCTAAACCTTGTTTTGGGTAACATTACTACCCTGACTTTTCAAGATATTTTGAGGATAAGTTGTGGCACTGGCCCGCCTGACCAGTTGTGAAAATATTAAGTCCATAATTGCTTTTAAGGGTTTTGACAAACTCAAGTTTTTAAATTTGAACCACAAGCAACAAAAAGAGTTGGACGAAATTTTGGACGAGTTTAATGACATCTTCAGTACTGGTCCAAAGACTATGGCCTATGCAAAGGGGATGTCAATAAGATATACACCAGTTTAGCTATCCTCTTCAATTTTAAACCCTAACACTGTCCAAAAACAGAGGATATAGTCATCACACAAGAGCTCAAAATAATTAGATGAAGACGGGCTAATCTGTCCATCTAAGAGCCCGTGGGTATCTCCTTTGTTGCTGGTGCGCAAGAAGGATGGGACCCATAGGGTTGTCATGGACTACCTTTGCCCAAATGAGATTGCCAAGAAGGACTCATACTCCTTGCCGCACGTCAATGATGCTTTGAAGTGCCTAGGCATCTCAAAAAACTTTTTGGCCCTGGACCTTACCAGCGGCTACTGGCAAATGGGGCTCTCGCTAAAAGAGTAGGAAAAATGTGCCTTAATCAGCAGCTAAAGTTGTTTGAACCCACAAGGATGCCACAGGGGCTCTGTAACGCCCCTGCGACCTTCCAGAAAGCAATATATCACATTTTTGGCGATCTTAAGTTATTGAGTATGTTAAAATACTTATTGACATCACTGTGTTCAGTTTAATGTCTCAGGAGCACTTGGAGCATCTCTGGGAGTACTTTATGTGGCTGCGCGCATCCAACTTAAAACTGGAGAGAAGCGAGTGTATTTTTCTTAAAAGACAACTTCAGTTCCTGTGGAACGAGATTAACCCAGCCAGAATTAAGCCTTATGATGGAAATTGAACGCAATTGTGACCATGGAGCCAACAAAGAGTATGAGGGACGTTTATGTGTTCCTAGGAATGGTGAAGTACTACAGGCAGTTTATCTTATATTTTGCAGACTTGGCGGCGCCTTTACCTACCTCCTGACTAAAAAGCCGAAGTTTTAGTGGAGCCTGAAGCAGGATTAGGCATTACGGAGTTGAATGCATGATTGGTAGAAGCACCAATCTTGGCATATCCAGACTTCAATAAAACTTTCTACTTGTACTCTGATGCCTTTGATGTGGGACTTGATGCATTCTTAGCACAACTGGATGAAAATGGGGTTGATCACCCGTTAAAGTATTACTTTAAGGTTTTTATTATGGCAGAAAAGAATTATAAAGTTAACGAACATGAATGCCTTGCAGTAATCAGATCAGTCAAGAACTTTAGGCCTACCTTTATGGATTACTTTCAAAGTAGTCACGGATCATGCTCACTCTGCTGGCTAAGAAACATGAAGGATCAGGGTGGACACCTTGCCCATTGGCTGTCCTAGTGCAATGGTATAGTTTCAAAAACATAAATCATGAAGGAGATAAACAACTCAACATTGATGGTTTGTTGAGACTACCAGTATTCTACCTGCAAGCGCCAGAGAGCGATCTCCTGTATGACCTAATTGGGCAACATGAAGAAGATTGGCAGGATGAGACAGAAGAGGTCAAGAGCGTCCTGCGTAGATGCTCTAAAGACATACAGCGTGACAATGGGAATCTGAAAAAGAAGGACAAGATAAATGGTATCCTTACATCTGGCCCAGTAATCTCATGGAGATAGTGATGGAGGATCGCAAGCATGTGGGTCATGGACGATTTCAAAAGACGTTGATATACCTTATGGAGAGGTTCTACTGTGAATGCATGTCTGACGAAGTACGCTAAGCATTGGAGTTGTGTGTACTGTCAAAATCCTATCCAAATTAGGGATTCATGCATGTCAGATGAAGGGAATCAAACCTGATCTGATGAAATGGACAAAACTACTAATGTGGATAATCCCTGACTAATTTCATGCCCTTTCAATATTGGGGATCAACCCCAAGTGATTCAATCAAATATTGCTCGCCCAAAACCCCCTTAATATTTGGGTTCAAGCCCAAATTATGCGGCAATTGAATCCTGGTTGACATATGTGACCAGTTGCCGCAGAGTCCCCAATTAAAAATGAGTATAGATCTTAGCTCATAACGCTTTAAGATTTACCAAGAAACATTCCCTGATCTCCCATATAACGATGTTTTTAAGCAAATAAACTTTACTCTATTTTTGCCATTTAAGTTATTTGACCTACCTCTATTTTATTTAAGGGATGAAAACATAATTAGGTTTGTACATAAGGAACTTTTTCCTGAATAAAAACTTTCCAGCCAAGGAAAGTAAAACCATATAATCCAGCACCCAAGAACTTCGGGTTCCTGGCTTTTAAAAAAGGACAAGTGATCTACAACCCCTTAATCCATACATGTATCATATGCCAGTTTTAGCTTGGTGAATAATGATTCAAATCTACGCCAATATCCCCCACTGCACCATTAAGCAATTTCTCCATTGACGTGGTGGGATAGTTGCCATCAGCATCCAGTGGCACCAAGTTCATCCTATCGGGCAATTGCTCACTTCACTAAGTAGGCTGAAGCATCTGTGATCAAAACATATACAGAAAACTCCACTGCCAATTTCTTGTACAACCAGGTAATTACAAGACACGGATGCCCTCAAACTTCCTTGTCAGATAATGTCAAAAATTTCATCTCAGATGTGGTGAAAAAACCTGTTGGATTTGGGGGTGAATCAGCAGTTTAATACCCTCTAGACTCCATCATCCAACGGAAGTGTGGAGAGATCAGATGTTATTCTAAGAGGCATTTTAAAAAAGATGACCTAAAACTACAAAATAAAGTGGAACCAGTTGCTCCCATCAGTCCTGTTGGCTTACCAGCTAAACCATCACCGAATTATTGGAATGTCCCCCTTTTAAACCCTATATGTGCAAGAAGCTGTGCTGCTTACTTCTTGGCAACTATCATAGCAGCAGATAGAAGATACCTACCACCTGGAAGTTACCACAGAAGTTGGCTGAAGAATTGATCATAAAACAGTTAGAATCCTCACGAAACACTGAGACAATCCTTTTAAAATTTAAAGAGAAAATCAGGGAAGAACCAAGGTAGCTAAATTAAGCATCAAAGACAAAGTTTTGTTTTACCAATTGAAAGGGACAAAACAAGAGAAACTACAAGCGTTTAAACTGTTCCTGACACTGTGTTGACCAAGAGAGGAGCTGTATACTCCATCCATGATGATTAAACTAACATTGTACTTAATAGAGTGCACGCCTGTAATCTTAAAGCATTTGCCAGGTCTCGTCTTGGAAGGGTAAGTGTCATGGATGAGCCCGCAATTGGTGCATCTGGTCATTCATTGATCATTGGAAGGGTGCAATTAACCCCTAAACTGGTGGCGGTACAGGTGACCAGCTCACTGCGGATGGGGGAGAAAGAGGCCCTTTTATAGGCACAGACAAGTCAAGAAATTTTCAGCCTGCAAACAATGATTTAATCAAAGTAATTTTCGCCTTGATAAATAAAAGAGTTTTAAAATAAAGATGGTGACGCCGCCAAGATTTTCTACAAAAACAGATCCCTCTATACCTTTGGAGGTCCCAAATAATTTGCACTCTGCTGGTAATTCTATAATGAGTTAATTAAATTCCCCCATAATGGCCATCTGAGGCTCAAAAGCAAATACTATTAAATTTGTCACCATCCAATTTCAGCTGTGACTTGAAGCCTCAATGTGAGTGCAACATAGTAGCGCCATTGCTCAAACCTGAAGCCAAGAAGCATATTATTAAATTAGATAAACATCCAATATCAAAAGATAGCACAATGAGCTAAGACCTAATAGCGGGACCTAGCGCAGAGTCCCCTGAACATCCAGGTTCAAGGGTAACCACCGTGAGTTGGAGCTCGCACATATAAGAAATTAGCCCATATGAGTGAAAAGACTAAAGTAGCAGTCAGACGCCGTTAGACTAAAGGATTATAAAAATCCTCTTATCAAAACTCTAAACTCCCATAATTTCAATATCTCATTCAATTCATATAGAATTTCCATTGAAGTAAAAATAACAACATTTTTTATTCTAATAAAGACTTTTATACAAAATCTTAAGTTTAATCTTTCTTGTTTGGATTGTATTGTATCAAGTTAGTAATCACCAGTAACCAGCCTGGGATTAACCTTTTTAAGAAGACACTCTCTGTTGAAGGTATCTTAGTGCTGATAATGTCAAAGAAGAGGTTTGAAAGTTTCCCGTTGAGTTATGAAGCCAATATATGTCAAGAATAACTAAGAGTGTCAAGAAGTTAACCATGCACGCGAAAATTAATCAAGTGATCAATGCACCAAAGGGAAGCATCTGAGAAGGATTTGCTTAGTTAGAGTGATTGTGATGTTAGCAAAGGTTTTCTGGTGCCTAATCTGAGCAGAAAAGAAACCCTGAGCAGAGAGTCATCCATTATAGTTGAGTGAGCTGAGGTTGGCGCACTGACTGCCACAATAGCTTTCACCTTTCCATCTTGAGGCTTAATTCCGCTAGGGCTGATCTTATGCCCAGAGAACTCTAACTGTCTTTGATAAAGGATCACTTGCTCCATTTCTAACTTTATATTGTATGTGTTCAACCATGTAAAGAACTCTTGGAGGTTCTTTAAATGCTTTGGAATGTTTAGCTGAATAAAGTAATGTCGTTGAGATAAATCAGCATGCTGGCTAACTTGAGATCGCTGAAAATGCGATCAATAATGCAATGGAAGGTGGCAGGGTTTTGCAGAGCCCCGCGGAATCCTCAAGGATAAATAACCCCTGAGTAATGATCATGGCGCACTTCTCCTGATTTTTAGTGAGAGCTTCATCTGCCAGTAGCTATTGGACAGATCCATCGCTGAAAAGCATTTCAATCCAACCAGGCGTTTCAGATTGTCATAAATGCGAGGGAGTTGGTATGAGCATTTCTTAGTAATATTGTTCAAATGGCGGTAGTCCTTATCTTAATGGGTTCCATCCTTTTTGCATACAAGCAACAAAGGAGAGGCCCAAGGACTCTTTGATGGTTTGGTTAGCCTTGTGTTGTGATTCTGATATGATTGGATGATAAGCCCAAAGTTATTAAGGCATAATGGGTAGTTCTGACGAGCCTGACTATGAGTTACATTTATTTGAGCGCCCTATGATGAGGCGATATTGGGTTGAATTTAATATTAGATCACCTCTAATCATGCGATAAGATAATGTCAACGAATGACAAATAATAAGATGTTGAAATATGATAGATAATGAGTGGATTGCCTCAAATTAAGGCGATCATGAATTTAATACATAGTAATCCTGTCTGAACTGATGAGAATATGGCAGAATGAATTACTAAGCAAAATGGTCAGTATTGAAAAAAAGTTGAAGTTATCATTGAGTTGAGTAGATTGAAAGAGGAAGTTGGTTAGTAAAAGAGAGTGAGTGGACCAGGAAGGATCCGCTGAAAGTATTAGATTAGAAAAGAAGTGTCATTGGGGCAATTGCTCCATATTTTGAAAGTTTTTTTACACTATTTTGAGGTCAAACATCTTCATATCGTTGGTCCTATTGCTCAGTAGGCTTAACCCTGTGCAAAAACCCCTCGGCATATCTCCATTATACCGCCAATAATAATAGTGGTGCTCACTACAGGGGGCCCATTGATCAAACTATAATACAATAAAAAACTTCATTTGCTGGCCATGGTGCATCCAGCTTTCTTTATTGGAGGATCTTCACAACATGCTGCAACTGTTGAATATGTGGAACTCAAACTTTCTTGGACGCTGTGCTCAGAAGGCAGGATGAGCTTTTTCAGGAGGTTTGTAGGGATAAGCTGTCTACGTTTAATTGTGATGGGAATATTCATGGGTTCTTTAAGTGGTTTGGGTTTGCATTGGAAGGAGCTTCAGATTGGTGGAAACTTAATTGTTAATATTCACATTAAATGTTGGAAGTGCTGACTAAGTTACTTGCTACCTTCCAAACAGTTCCATTTCATACTAGGAAGTGAAGTTTATGGTGCTGCAGTTGTTCAGGGGTACTGCAAATATGTCTCAGTGGAAGGCAGACTTTTGACCATTGGGTTTCAGCATAATGAGACCCTCACCGCGTTTTCTGATTGATTCATGGTGGAAGCTCACATGTTGATTGGGGCAGGGACTTTATCCAAATCTGATGTTTGCATTGCAATGACCTCCTCAGTAAAGCCATAAAATGAGCCTTCTAATGTTATGGCTCCATATCTAGATGACGACGTACCCTTGCTTAAAATTTTTCGCAATTTGTACCATCTATCCGCTACCTTCCCTCCGCACAATACAGAGCAGAGCTCTACCGCATTCACTGCTGGACCATCTTATTTGGTGAAATTTGCATGTCCGGTTCAGATTCTGCCAAGTTACCCCCAGCAGTTAATTGTCTGCCCCTTAACTGCTTATTATCAATGACCAAACTACCACCCTATGCCTAATTATGCTGACCATCAGCAGTCATTCTATTGACCTGGCCCCGCTTATGCTGATCACCTTCAGTCCAACTTTCCACATGGGCCAGCTTGCAATAATTAAGGATGCAGGCCCTATGGGGTAAATTGCTTCAAATGCAGTCGCCCTGGGCACCTGGCACAAGGTTGCCTTAATTGATAGGTCCATTATGTATAACAAGATCCATGCTACCAGGGAAAAGTCAGAGTTGAGTAAAGATGGGATACTTTACCTCCGCTATCCCAAACTCAAACGTCCCACCTGATTCTACTGAAGTATATGCAGCGGAAGTCCCTCACTACAATGATACATTCCTATATCAGCAGCCAGTTGGGGATTAAATGTAGTGACACAAGTACAAGCCAAGGACACGGCAGATGAAGGATCTCTGGGGCACTTCAAGCCATACGCATGTCAAATGTTTGGACAAAGTTCTATAGACAAACTGGACCTTCTCACAGATGCGCTTTCCCTGATAGGAGTAGTCGTCGCCATCCCAATGGACGCCATTGTTAACGGGTACCTTAAGGTTGGTGGGGGTATTATGAGCTTCCTGGGAATAAGTGATCCTTTGAATGTCCAAGTAATAAAAAGTCAACATTTTCTTAATTAGAGTGTACCTACTGTGAAATCATTATAGCAAAACCCAAGTTCAGGCTATCATAGATATGTGCGCTCCAGTTAACATAGCTTCCACTAAGTTGGTGGTGAAGTTGATATTAAACCTGGTGTGAAACATCACATAATGTATGGGACCTCTGGAGCAGAAAACACGGTCTCTGAGGGAGCTTACAATGCGCTTCCATTACAGTTTGGGTCAATTGTTGTAATAGCCCAGCGATAGTGTTACCAAACAGCCATTATGACCTGTTGATTTGAACCTCATTTATGCAACACTATGATGCTGTCATTAATATGATGGAGGAGACCTTCGAAGTTTTGGGGCAAAGGATCCCAATTTATTTTACCTTGAGCAGAGTGCCTAAGGACTTGGTGTACAGGGGTCATATCAACCTTGCCTATAGTGACAGGGTGATTCCAATTTGCTACCATTGACCTAAGAGCAGGACCTTGGCCCTTCCCCAGAAAATAATTGAATAACAAGGGCTACCGCTTGGGGCTGCTGGCCCTATATTCATCCCCTCTGGACATCAAGTAATTCCAAATACTGAGCTAGAGGTGGAAGTGCCTTCTGGGTTTTATGAGGAGGTCATTGGGCCTTACCAGCAATCGTGGCTGTAGCCCCATCTAGCTTCAGGCATTATATTCCTGTAACATGGGGAGATCAAAGTTTTATTAGCAAATCTCCAGAATGATTCAATATGAATCCGCTGATACCAAATAGTGGCATATTTGCATTTGACCCCAGTAGAGGAGGTCCTCCAGGTTCGAAAGTTCAGGTTGCTGGATGAATTTGGTCTGCATGTCAAATTGCGGTTCAGCATAATGATAATGGTACCATGCGAAAACTTAATGGCGTTATCTTAAAATTAGAAAAGATCAGGCTATTACTTTATTTTAAAAATAAGGAATTTTTACTGTCAACGACCATGATTTAGGGTGTGTGCAGGGAATTGTACTTTGACTGGACATGGGTGATCATTCCCTATCAGGTCTTGGCTGATCCGCCAATCTAGAGCAGTGGAAGAAGTTGTTACTGAGTAAAATTATAAGCTGTTAGAGCAAGGAATATTCAAACCATCAAAGAGTCCATGGGCTTCATACGTCCTAATTGTCAAAAAGAAGAATGGTACCAACCAGGTATTTTAGATTACCGAAAGCTCAACAGCATTACAAAAAAAGACTCATACTTCTTGCCACAGATTGATGATGCTTTTGATTGGTGGAGAAGAGCTCGTTACTTCTCCACTATGGATTTGATATCCAGCTATTAGCGGATCGAGTTACCCATGGTGGAACAGGAGAAATGCGCCATTATCTCGTCAAAAGGGCTTTTTCAACTGACATGTATGCCCCAAGGACTGTGTAATGCCCCAGATACATTCCAACGGGTGATGAACACTTTCTTTAGCAACTTAAAGTTATCATGCGTTCTTAAATACCTTGATGATATCAATGTATTCTCCAGCACATTTCTAAGCACATTGACCATTTTGAGGAGGTATTCCGCTGGCTAGCTGAGGCCAACATCAAGATCAAGCCCTGGAAATGCCACTTTTTCAAGGATCAGCTGGAGTACCTTGGGTTTGTGGTAGATGTGACAGGACTGCAGCCCCAACCAGCCAAGGTGGAGGCTATATGGAAGATGACTACCTCAAATAGTAAGCGTGATATATAAGTATTTTTAGGGATTGTCGGCTACTATCGCCACTTTATACCCTTTTTTAGTTGTATTGGAGGTCCTCTGTATGAGTTATTAAAAAGGATGCTGCGTTCAAATGGACAGAACGCCACTAATACTCCTTCAATCACTTCAAACAGTGCTAATCAGTGCGCCTGTGCTTCATTACCCAAATTTCAAATAAGGAGTTTATTGTTAAGACGGATGCGTCCCTTTCCTCTGTGGGGTAGTTTTGTCCCAAAAAGATGAAGGGGAGAAGCACCCAGTTGCGTACTGTAGTCAAAGCCTGAATAGCCACGAACGTAATTATACTATAACTGAGCGGGAGTGCTTAGCGGTGATCCATTCTTGCAAGCAATTCAGAGTATATTTGCATGATATAAAGTCCAAAGTTGTAACGGATCATGCCTGGTTATGCTGGTTGCAGAATCTCAAGGAGCCTTAAGGATGGCTAGCTCATTGGGCTCTCAAACTGCAGGCTTACAATTTCAAAATCCTTCACCGTCCTGGAGCCAAACACCATAATGCAGATTGCTTATTAAGTTTGCCACTTAGTGGTTAGAGCGGATCTGAGTGACATAATGTTCTATAAGATGCTCAACGGAAAGTATGAAAATGAACTGCCTCAAGTCATCAAAGTATCAGACGGGATAAAGGCCAATAACTTCCAGAAGAACGGTGAGTTGTACAAGCAGATGGGGGACACTACGGTGAATATCCCAAGGCCTTCTGCCTAACCAAACATTATCATGAGTACACACCGAGAAGTTTGGCATGGTGGAGTATGCAAGACCCTGGAATTGTTGCAATCTTGGTACTACTGGGAAAGCATGCAATTTGACATGCTCAAAACAATTTCCTGCTGTCACCAGTACCAAGTGTAGAAGCATTCTGCCAAAAACTTCATACCAGTTAATAAAACCTCACTTTGCTTGGCATACTGTTTCCCTTGATGTCGTTGGCCATCTGCCAACAGGAGTTAATTGGTCCAAATACATTCTAGTGGCAATTGACCACTTGACCAGTTGGGTGAGGCCTGGACAATATTCAATTTGGTGGAAATTATGATTGCTAAGTTTGCGATGGAGTGTATAATCCAGTGACATGGCTGTCCTTAGTTCATCCTTACTGACAATGGAACTAACTTCACCACCCACATTTTACCCAAGCTCAAAAAACAATAATTATCTGCAGGGTTATGGTGACCCCTTCTCACCCAGAATCCAATGGGATGGTTGAGCGAGTTAACGGGACCTTAATGAGAATACTCCAGAAATTGATGATGGATCAACCTTCTGATTGGAGTTCCCTTCTTTCCACCGCTGTTTTTGCATACAACATTAGCTATCATTACACCATGGGAAAAAGTCCCTTTCAAATTCGTATGGACGACACCCTGCTCTTCTGGTGCTGCTTTATGCTTGTTTAAAAGATACTGGCAGAATGGATCCCCGACGCTACTTGACTACCCTAGCAGACACGCTGATCAAGCTGCAAACTGAAGCGTACTTTTGCAGCTTAGACAAGAAATTTATAATCAGGCTGCCTATGAGATGCGGCGTAGTGTCATAGCTATTTTAAAAAATGGATACATGGTTTTTTTTCATGGCCAGCACAGGTTTGGGCGGAAACACAAGTTTCTCAGTATCTGGATTTGTATGTTCAAAATTATTGAGAAATCATGTGTGGATGCTTATACTATCAAAGACCCTGTGAGTGAATGGATCATAAGATGAGTGCATGCGAAGTTTCCATGGTGTATAAGCCATAGGAGCCTTATTGTCCAGTTAAGTGGGGGGTAATGTTGCAATTCTAATATGACTGGACAATAAGCCCTAAGTTGTTATGGCGGAATAGGTAGAATTTTCTTATCCTGAATATGATTTACTATTATTCGAGCAACCTAGGATGAGGTGATATTGAGTTGTAAGGTAATATTGGATCACCTCTGAATCAGGCAATTAGGTAATATTGACTAATGACAAATAATGAGATGATGTATAACAGATAATGAGTTGATTGCCTCAAATTAAGGCGATCATGAATTTAATACATAGTAATCATGTCCAAACTGATGAGTATATGGCAGAATGAATTACTAAAAGACAATGGTCAGTATTTACTGAAGTCACTGAGATATCATTAAGACAAGTAGATTATATGAGAAAGTTGGTTAGTAAAAGAGAGTGAGTGAACCAGGAAGGATACGCTGAAAGTATTAGATTAGAAAAGAAGTGTCATTGGGGCAATTGCTCCATATTTTGAATGTTTTTTACACTATTTTGAGGTCAAGAATCTTCATATCGTTGGTCTTAAAGCTCAGTGGGCTTAACCCTGTGCAAAAACTTCCTCGGCATATCTCCATTATACCACCAATTCATAACACACTGATTTGGCTATTTGGTTCAGCTCTTGAACAACAACAGCGTCCTCTACTCTTAAGCAGCAGTAGGGTTTAAATTTGAATGGTATAGCAGAACTGGTATCATTTTTTGGACCTTGCCCTTGAAGAGGCCTTAATCGTTAGATCTGGTACTAAAGATGTCGCTGAATTCATTCAACCGCTCGTCAAGCTCCTTATGTCATTTAAGAGTAACATCCCCAAACCCAAGCTCAATAAAATCTCCTACAGCATTTAAAGATAAATGTCATGCTATTTATTGTCAATTCAGCTAATGCAACGACTTGTTTTATTCAACTCTGATAGGTTAAGTTGTGATATTTCTCAAGATGAGGCTCAACTCTCCAGAGTAGTTTGCGTTAAAGAACCCTGGAAAAACTCTAAGTTCTTGCTCACGGATTACATCTTTTCTGTAGACCTCCAAAATGTTATCCAGCGGAATCTTCACATAAATTGATAGGGTCATCCGGCATTGATCCTCTGGTTGAATCTCTATAGTCTTTCTAGCACTCAGAAGAAGCCCTTATTTCCTCTCTAAATTAGGTTATAACTGCTTCACACCCTTCTTGGTCATGTTTTAGTTGATGGGTAAATATATTAATCCATTTTCATCAAGCACATTTGTTGCTTCCACAGTTTGACATCTTCATCCTTAAATACCAGTAGAAGTTGGTAACCAAAATGCTCACAGTGCTGGATATGAAATCAATATCTGCTCCAAACTGCAAGTGAAACTGTGTTCAATCAAAAAATAAGAGTGGTTTCTTAAAACCACTGCAGTTGCTGTTAGTACCATGCGCCCAAATCGTAAGGATAGCGCTGCATAGGCTCCTAGAGCGCGTGTACATCTGGTTCTGCGGTTTGCTACTTCACGTTATAAGTAACATTGGACATGAACTTTAGCTTCTTCATGAGCTTAGATGATATGATGCTGACTGAAGCTCTGGTGTCCAATACTGCTAAGACGCGATTTTCTAGATAATCACTTCTTCTTTGTCACACTCTTGCCAAAAGGGTTTCCAGTGGTAAACACGTAAGTAGCATATTCCTCTAGCTGTATATTAGCTGCAGCGCTCATTGTAGCTTTGACAGTATCCTCGCCATCCAGATCCAAATTCTTTTAAGTAGCCATTTTCAGCTGCTTTTTTCCCCATTTACTTTTTGACCTGGTAGGCTGATTCACTTGCGCAAGGTATGTATTACTTGATATAGATCCTTATTTTCTGTGGACTCTTAATTTAGAAGACACATCCACTAAGCTGGGTGCCCCTAACACGTGATGTTTAAATTTTAAATTTATTGTGGGGAAGGCCGACCATGGGACGGACACTTCCGAATATGACTCAGAAGAGACAAAACAGTACCAGGGGAGGCACCCCAGAGAAGCGATGCTATCTCTTGTTGCCAGCGGGAACGCCACTTATGGGGAGGGGGAGGGAACGTGTGAAGGGGCCATAGCCACAATTGAGCACGTGTGGAGGAAGGGGTCTGATTTGATGAACCAGACTGGGAACCAGGAGGAGACCAGCTGTCAGCGACGTGGTGGGAGGTATCCAAACATCCACACTTGAAAGTGGTCCACCAAATGGGACCGGAATCTGTGGACCGCTTCTGGGAGGGTGGGGGTGGAGTCTGCGATGGCATCTAAGACAATCGTGTGGATGGTCCACATGGCGATTGCAACCACCAAAGCACGAAGGGAGGGCAGAAGGGGGAGGCCATTGATAGAGCGAACATATCTCTTGACAGACTGAAGGGATGCGTTTGATCCTGGCCCAGAAGATGTTGAACTTCGCGCCATATCACTTTAGAGGTAGGGCACTTCTCCAGGCGGTGAAACAGCGTTCCATATTGGCCACACACGACACAGGATGAGTATAAAGTGTTAGAGCGCTCAGCTGTACGATACACCCGCCTCAGGCAGCGCCACACATGGGAGAGGACTTGAGGTTGCAGCAGAGGATGGTGTGCGTATTTCCAGATAGTCTTTTGGGTCTCAATGGAATAAGGGATGTCCATCATGTCTAGGTAGTCCACCCTGGATAGGACTTGGGGTCGAATGGGGATCACGCCTTCATGGATGGGTAGCCCCTGTACCTCTTGTGTGAACTGAGGAGAGGGACGGCCTCTTTGGGTTGTATGTCCACTAATACAAATTCTCCACTCTGCGCTTCGCATGGAGAGTAGGATTCGTTTGTAGTGGGTTTTAGTCCCGTGAGGACCTGTGACTGATGTGTGTGATGCGAGGTATTTCATCAGAGAGTGGGGGTTTGATGGATTGTTGAGGCCCAAGGCGCGGGAGAAGTTGGAGCAGGCTGCGCGGGACCAGAGTTGGGAGGGGAGTGTAGGGGTGGTGACGGCCGCAATCCAGGTACCCAGGATCGTAACGGCATGGGCTTTAAATTCAAGCAGGCCCATGCCACCATGATGATGAGGGCAAAACATGACCTCTAGCAGCACTGGTGGAAGGCAGCCCGACCAAAGCCATCCTTGCAGCAAGGCGTACAAGGATTTGTAGAAGCTTGGGAGAAGGGGACGGCGTGAGCTCCAAACCAGACTTTGGAGAGGAGCATGGAGTTAGCTAAAAAAATCCTGCCAGTAAGGGAAGTAGGGTGGGATCTGAGAGAGGCGATTCACTTCGTCACGTTATCCAGAATACAGCACACCATTACTGCTGACGCGTATCCGCCTGCCTCCATCCACACGCCCAGATGGCGTACTGGTCCTATGGTAGGACGTGGCACGAAAGGGAGCACCAGTGGGGCGGTGTGTTTTGAATTAGTAGGGCGAGGATGTGGGCGAGCAGATGGGCTGGATTGGGAACTAATTGCTGGGGTCCAGCAGTTCTGAAACTGACCAAGGAGGATGATTTCGGTTTTGGAAGCGTTCAGTGCTGCGTTGCTTACCTGGGAATACTCCTGGATGAGAGCTTCAAGCGCGCGTGCATCTTGATTATTAGACACCCCCACCACACAATTATCTGCGAACGCCATTATCTTGACTGGGGCTTGGCCTGGCACATGGACCCCAGTGAGTTGGGCATTCACATTTCACAGTAGTGGGTCAAGGCTGAAGTTGTATAATAGTGGGCTGAGGGGGTCCCCTTGTCGTAAGCCCCTTTGAGGGCGGACTACTTCCATTAGGAAGCCAGGGCCACGCACTGCCATTGTTGCAGATTCTGTGAGCAGCATTACCCAGTTGATGAAGCAAGGGGGTAAGCGGAATTGATGGAGGAAGGCCCTGAGGTATTTCAAGTTTACTCTATCATAGGCCTTTTGTTGGTCCAAGAATACAAGTGTCCCAGAGGCTGTGGACTGACATACATTAGCCACAGAGTGCACGTTATCCCAAATTGACCTTCTGGGGATGAAACCGAATTGTTATGGGGAGATGGTGGCAGATTCTACAGTCTCTAAACGGTTATCCATGATTTTTGTTAAAAATTTTGGTGTCTGTGTTTGTTAGAGAAATGGGACGCCAGTTGGCTAAGTCTAGCTTATCCCCTTTCCTGAAGAGTGTGACAGTGAAGGCCTCATGTACTCCTGGTAGGAGGTGCATTTCCATCAGGCTTTGGTTAAGTGAGGCGAGCATCAATGGGGATATATATTTGAAATATTTATTGTAGAACTCATATGGAATGCCATCTGGGCCTGGGCATTTTCAGTTTGGTGCACCGCAAATGGCTGTCCATAATTTGTTCAGAGTAATTAAATTCATTATTTCCAGGTATTGGAAAATGGAGCGGATGTGGGCTCAGTCAAGAAATTCTGCCACTTTGGCCAGCTGAATTGGGTCAGAGCGGTACAACTTGGAGTAATACTGTTGCATTTCGATTGCCACTTCAGCCAGTATGTCCGCAATGGAATTATCCAATCTTTGCACCTGTGTGCAGGCCATGCTCTGTCATGGTGCGAAAATTTTTAAAGAAATGTTCAGTGCACTTGTCACCTTTTGTGATGCATGTGGCCCTGTACTGAACACAAGCCCGATGTTTGTGTTGTCTTTTGAGTGCGTTGAGGTGGGCAGCTGCCTCGCCCACTTCTGTCCCCATGCAGAGCTGTATCCTGTAACTGGAATGTTGGACTCCAAGTGTGACAATTCTGCCAGAGCGCGCGAGATAACCGCTGATGTGGCTCGTGAGCATCTGGAGGAGAGATGGCGAGAGTGGCGGATGGTATCATTTTTGAAAGTTGCCCATGTGGAAATGAGGTCCGCGCAAAACGGTGAAACAAACTTTTTTGCCATAGTTGCCTCTTATACCCATGTGAAAAATCCTGGAGACCTGAGTTCGGGGGGGCAAGATTTTATACCAATGTGGGTCCTTAGCAGCTGTGACAGGTAGGTGGTAAGTTAGCGAGACCAGTCAATGGTCAGAGAATTCCAATTTTGTTGTCTTGAAGTGGGAGATGTGGGGTTGGAATTTCACCGGTGTTAAAATAATGTCAATGCGGGTCATGGACTTTAATTGGCTGTTGTGGACGTGGGGCCATGTCATGTTTTTGAGCAGCGGGGCATGCCATGGCAGCGCATCCATTAACCCAAGGGTGGCCTTTAGAACGCGTAGTTCTACGTGACCCTGGGGGCTTGGGGTGAGGAAGCTACCAGTCCGTTGGTGTGTTTAACCAACAGTTCATGTCGCTAACTATGAAGGAGTCTGGGGTAGAGGGAGGGATTTGACCAACAATAAAAATTCCCAACGCTCACGTGCACTGTTTGAGGCATAGATGTTGATGATTGCATGTTCTACGTCAGCCCATGAGAAGGTGACAACAAGCACTTGGTCATTTAGGAATGTTTCTGAAGATAAAAATTTGATAAAATTATATTTCTAAATTAGCACCCCACAGTGCATCAACCAAAAGGATAGGGATGGGAGGAGCATTGTTTTCCAAGATTCCTCGGAACCTCATGGACAGTGGGACTCCTGGATGGCCAGGATATCCACGGTAAATTTTGTTGTAAAAAACTCAGTTTCCTAGCCCGGGATGGGGAGGCCTTGAGTCCGGCGATATTCAACATCCCTATGGTGAAGGTTTCCCCCATCGCACCTTAGGTGCAAGAGGGTGGGCACCCAGGCCCACCATCCTCTTCTAGCTCCCCGCGGGCCTTCACAGCAGCACGGGTGTTAACAGCAACGCTATTGGAGTTTTTGTTGATTTTTGTGGAAAGAGTCATGTTAGCTTTAGCCTTCGCTTTTTGTTTTCCTGACATCAGACAAATTTTTTGTGGTGCGGGTGAGTTTGGTGCACTGTTGAGTGGGTCAAAAAAATTTTTAGTTGGGATGGGTCTCAAGTTAGTTTCAACTGGAGCTTGGGTGCAATGATTGGGTGAGATCAAATCTCCCATCGGATCCTCAGATTGAGTGACCTGCTCGGCATAGGCTTCCCAATCTGATTGGTTGATGGATTCCCAAGTTGCTTCCACCGCGGAGGTCTCCATGTCCTCCTGGCGTTGTGAGTGTGGGATAGCAGTGGTGGCTTTGGCCGCTTCCTTGGCTGTGGTCCTATGGGCCTGCTTGGCCTTCTTCCGCTCCTGCGGGGAGATGGGCTTTACCAATAGGTAGCAGCCTTGTGCTCCCCACGGGAAAGCCTCCTTGGTGCTTGCGGTTGGTTCATAGTGCGCCTCTCCGCTGGCCATGGCCACTGAGGGGTGCTCTTGGAATGTGACGCCATCTTTGATGGGGCACGCATGTGCCTTATGGCCGAATGCATCACAGTGGGTGCAAATGGGGGGCGCGCTGTCTACGATTACCTGGAATGGGTGGGTGGTGTGCCCTGCGATGTCAATAAAGGTGGAGTGCGGGATCTGGGTTAGGTCCTTCGTGATCTCCTCAGTTGGGGTCAGAACTGCGATGGCTTTGCCAGTGCACAGGTGTGGCATCAGCGTATAACGTTGCATTTTGAAAGATTGTATTTCGCCATATATGGCGAGACCATCTTTCAAGTGTTGCTCAAAATGTCACGTTTTACCGTAGTAGGCAAAAAGTCAAATGTGAGGAAAATTTGTTTGATTTTGTCCATCTGGTGCGTTTAGTTTTGATGACCCATTGCCCTTTGGGGAGGTTGACCACTATGCGCACCGCTGCAGCCTCGTCTGCTGCTATTTTGCTTTCAAAACCTAAATCCAGCCAACCGCATGACATGGAGTGAGGTGCAATGTACACCGCAGTTGGGAAAATTTTGTGTACATCTTCACAAAAATTTTTCCCATAGGGCCGTTTTTTAAATGTCCAGATACACACGGACTCTGAATTCCACTGACGAAAGTGGCTGGGAATGTGGCGTGTTGATGTGCTGGTTGCATCGTGCTTGCCACACGAGTATCTCCGGGGAAATTGTGACCGCCAGTTTTTTTAGATTTTTTTCTATTCCGCCAGATTCTCCGGGGCGTTTTTGAATGTTAGAGGCCGCGGGCCTTCCGCCTGCTCCTCTTGCCTTGCTTGCCCAACTGCTCCCAGACATGGGCGCAGACTAATCCCCTCTATGAGATTATCAAACTAGATTTAGTCTTGAATTGAATGGGTTGCAAAAGTGTTTGCAACGAGAAAAAAAAAGTTTTTGGGTGCCTTCCATGTTACTAAGTTTTATCTCTTTCAGGTTGACATTAAGAAGTGTCTGCCCCCTGGTCAGCCTTCCTCACAATAAATTTTAAATTGTAATGTAACGCTGTCTTGTTTGAGAAACTTTCCTTAGAGATAACAACTGAGTTTGCTATGCCTCTGCGGCCACAGGAGAACACTGAGTTGTTTAATTTTTGAGTAAAGCAGATACTCTTGACATTCATATGCTAACCGGCCCTGAGACACACTGAATGTATTTAAATTGATTGAAGCATGTACAAAATAAAAATTTGGGAAATCATGGATAGTGGAGCCCCCATCAAAATAGATTATTCAGCACTAATGGAGTAAATTATAGACAGAAAATAATATGGACTATTGCAGAACATAGGGCAATGCTAGGCCTAATGCCATTAATTCACTAGTAGTATGTAGCTCCTTGCTGCTTAGGTTTGGTACTAGAGTATAGTCTGTGTCACAATTCCAATATGACTGGACAATAAGCCTTAATTTGTTATGACGGAATGGATAGAATCTGCCGATTTTAATATAAGTAATGATTATCTGAGCGCCTCAAGATGAGGCGATATTGGGTTGTTAGGAAATCACATTAAATTAGGCGATTGTGAAATTAACAAATGAAGAATTGACAGAACCAATGAGATATGGAGAATTAAATTATCAAGCCATGGAAGCAGTAGCATTTTGAAGTCGCTACAATATAAGCGAGATGAGATGATTAAGAAGGTTGGTTGTAAATAGTTGAGAAGAGCAAAACAGCGAGGATCCGCTGTATTTATTATATTAAATATAGAGTATAGTGGGAGCAAGTGCTCCATATTATTAAAATTAGTTTATTATTTTGTTTCAAAGGGCAACAATCATCATATTGTTGGTCCTATTGCTCAATGGGCCAAACCCTGTGCAAAATCCCTTACAGCATAACTTAATTATTCCACCAATTTAATAACAGTAGTGCTCACTACAGGGGGCCCATTGATCAATCACAATACCAATAACATCCCTCAGTTGCTGGCCATGTCATATCAGGATTGCTTTTAAAAGTTTTCCTGAGACTGCAACCATTGAATATGCAGAACTCAAGCTTGCCTTGGATGCTGTGCTCCAGTGGAAGAAGGAGTTTCTGCAGGAGGGTTTGTATCAATAAGCTGCCTTCGTTTGATCATAGTGGGAACATCTATGGGTTTTTTCAAGCGATTTGAGTTTGCAGTAGAAGGAGCGTCAGATCGGCATAAAGCCAAATTATTAATATCCACCTTGGATGTCAAAAGCGCTGACCAAGTTACCTGTTATCTCCTCACCAGCACTGTTACCTATCAAAAAGTGAAAGATACTGTGTTGTGGTTATCTGGAGGAACCATGAAAATGGTGCAGCGGAAGGCCAAGTTTTTAACCATTGGGTTTCAGAATAATGAGACCTTAACTGCATTTACTGATTGCTCTATGGCAGAAGCCCATGTGCTAATTGGGGCAGGAACTTTAACCAAATCTGATGTATGCATAGCATAAACCTCCGCTGTGAAACCATACCGTGAGCTTTTCAATACCATGGATCCATATTTAGAAGTTGGTATACCTTTGCTTAAACTCGTTCAGATCTTACATCATTTATCTGCTACCTTCCCTCTGCCCAAAATAGAGCGGAACACTATACCCTCCGCTTCTGGACCTTCTTATTTGGGGAAGTTATCTCTTCCAGTTTGGCATCCAATTAGTAACCCTAAGCCTTATTATCACTACACGCATCATATTGCACCACGTTGCCACCAGTAGTTCAACTATTGGGAAGAATCTGTTTACACCGCTTGACCCCAGCCTAACTTTTGGGGTGGCCCATTTCATAACAATCATGTACGCAGATCTTACAGGATCAATTGGTTCTCGTGCAGTCGCTCTGGGAACTTGGCCAGAAGTTGTCTCTATCATCAGGTTCATTCCCTACCATAGGAACAGTATAATCAGGGAAAAGTCAGAGCGGAGTAGAGATGGGACCCTCTACATCTGCTATTCTAACAAAAAACGTCACACCTGACTCTATTCCAGTACATCCAGTGGAAGTTACCCAATATGACGATGCCTTTCTATATCAGCAGCTAGTTGGGGGGCGAATGTGTTGACACGAATGTAATTGATGGACATGGTGGAAGCAGGCCCTCAGGAGCAACCGCAGCCTTATGCCTGTCAGATGTTTAATAAACTTTTTAATGATGAACCAGATCCATTTGCTAATGCGCTTCTTATAAAAAGTTTGAACACAACCCTCCCTGTGAACACTATTGTTAAAGAATACCCTAAAGTTGGGGAGGGTATTATGAGCTTCCTTGGAAAAAGAGATTGTTAAATGTCCAGGTTTTAAACAATCAGAATGCATCTTATTCTGAGTGTACTTACTGCTACACTGTTGTAGAAAAAACCAAAGTTCGTGAAATAATTAATATAGTTGCCCCAATAAACATATTGTCCACAAAGTTGGTGGCCAAGCTGGCATTGAAGCCTGAAGTGGAGTAATATATGATGTATGGGACTTCAGGCGCAGAAAGCACAGTCTCTGAAGGTTTGTACAACGCACTACCTTTGCGATTGGGGTCAATTGTCATTGTAGCCCCATCCATAGTGCTACAAAACAATAACTATGACCTTTCAGTTGGAACCGCTTTTATGCGCCACTTTGGGGCTGTTGTTGATATGAAAGCGGAGACATTTGAAATTCTAGGGCAGCGGATCCCACTCTACTTCATTTCCAGTGGAATGCCAAAGGATCCAGTACACATTCATGTTAACCTTGCATATGGTGATGGGGTGGTTTCAGTTCACTATCATAAACTTAAGCGCAAGACCCAGGACCTTCCACAATAAATCTAGTAATATCAAGGGCTACCGCTTAGAGCGGCGGGGCCTATATCCATTCTATCTGAACACCAAGTATTCATAAACACCGAGTTAGAGGTAAGAAGCCTTCTGGGCTTTATGGGGAGGTCATTGGGCCTTATCAGCAATCACAGCTTGAGCCCCACGTGGCTCCAGGTATTATACTTATGGTCAATGGGCAGATCAAGGTCTTGGTAGAAAATCTTCAGAATAAACCAATGCAAATCTGCTGACACCAAATAGTGGCATATTTACATTTCATCCATTTTGAAGAGGTCCTCCAGGTTCATGAGTTTGGTTCATTGGATGAATTTGGTCTGCCCATTGAAACACAGCCTGGTGTAATAGCAGTTGTACCGCATGAGAATTTAATGGGGTTAATGAAAGACCAGAGAGATCAAGCGGAAGCCTTATTCAAAATATACAAAAATATCTTCGCTGTTGACAATCATGATTTAGGGTGCGTTAGGGGGTTGTTCATCAGCTGTACACTGGGGATCATCCTTATCAGGTCTCAGTCAATTCGTCAATCAAGGGCAGCTGAAAAAGTCGTCACTGAGGAGATTGATCAACTGTTAGTGCAAGGAATGCTCAAACCATCTAAGAGTCCGTGGGCTTCACCTGTTTTAATTGTTAAAAAAATGATGGTATTAACCACGTAGTAATTGACTACTCAAAGCTCAACAGTATCACCAAAAAAGACTTGTACCCTATTCCGCAGATTGATGATGCACTGGATTGGTTAGGTGGAGCTCGCTATTTCTTGGCAATGGATTTGATATCTGGCTTTTGGCAAATTGAGTTGCTTGTGGAAGAACAAGAAAAATGCGCTGTAATCACATCCAAAGAGCTTTTCCAGCCAACTCGCATGCTGCAAGGGCTATGTAATGCCCCAGCTACGTTCCAATGAGCAATGGACACCATTCTGGGCGATCAGAAGCTGTCATGTGTACTTGTGTACCTCGATGATATTAACATCTTCTCTCACACATTCACTGAACACCTTACCCATATGGAAGATTTATTTCTCCATCTGGCTGAGGCCAAAATTAAAACCAAGCCCTGGAAATGCCACTTCTTTAAGGATCAGTTGGAGTATCTCGGCTTTGTGGTGGATGTGACTAGGCTGAGACACCAACCTGCCAAGGTGGAGGCTATCCATAAGATGACTAAGCCAGCTAGTAACTGGGACATTCAGGTGTCTTTGGGGATGGTGGGTTATTACTGACGCTTCATACCCAATTTTAGCTATATTGGAGGTCCAATGTTTGAGCTACTAAAGAAGGATGCCATGTTCAAATGGATGGAACGGCGCCAATGCGCCTTTGATACACTTTGAATGGAGCTAATTAGTGCGCCCATGTTATGATACCCAAGTTTCAAAAAGGAATTTGTTGTACAGATGGATGCTTTTCTTTTCTCTGTGGGGGAAGTTCTGTACCAAAAAGATGATGAAGGAGAGGAGCATTCAATGGCGTACTGTAGTCAAAGCCTGAATAGCCACATATGTAATTAAACTGTGACTAAGCGGGAGTGCTTAGCAGTGATTTATGCTTACAAGCAATTAGGAGTATACTTGCATGGGGAAAAGTTTAAAGTTGTTTTTTTCACGCCTCGTTATGCTGGTTTCAGAACCTTAAGGAGCCTGAAGGCCATCTAGCTCGATGCGCCCTTAAACTAAAGGCTTAAAACTTTGAGATCCTTCACCAACCGGGAGAAAAGCACCATAATGCAGATTGCTTGTCAAGGCTACCAACTATTGCAGTTATGGAGTATCTGAGCGATATTATGTATGACAAAATTCTCAGTGGGAAGTACAATGATGAGCCGCCACAAGTCATCAAGGCGTTAAATGAAATGTTAGCCAATACTTTTCAGCGGAATGGTGAGCTGCACAATTTGACTGACAACTTAAAAGTAAACTTTCCGCAACCCTCAGTGCAGCCTAACATTATTATGAGTACACATAAGGCAGTTGGGCATGGTGGCATGCGTAAGGTATTAGAATTACTGCAGCCTAGGTATTACTGGGAAGGCTTGAACTTTGATGTGCTTGATACTATCTCCTCCTGTCACCAGTGCCAAGTGGAAAAGCTGTACCGCCAGAAGATCTCATACCAGTTAGTGAAGCTGCACTTTGTTTGGCATACGGTTTCCCTTGATGTTGTCAGTCCTCTGCCAATGGGAGCTAACCGGTCCAAGTATATTCTGGTGGAAATTGACCACTTGACCAGGTGGGTTGAGGCGTGGGCCATTTGGGATCTGGGAGCGGTTAATGCGACTAAGTTTGTAATGGAATGCATCATTTAGCCTCATGGCTGTCCACAGTTAATCCTTAACAACAAGGACACTAATTTTAACTCTCAATTACTTACCAAGCTCAATGAAATGATGGCTATCTGTGGGGTTCTAACAACCCCATATCACCCTGTGTCCAACAGAATGGTTTAACGGGTTAATGGGACCCTGGTGAACATACTACATAAGTTGGTTAAAGATAGACCCTCCAATTGGAGTACCCTCCTTTCTACCGCAGTGTTTGCCTACAATATTAGCTACCATTATGCCATGGGGAAAAGCCCATTCCAATTGCTTTAGAGACGGCACCCTGCTCTGCCTGCACTTCTATATGCCTGTGTGGAGGACACCGGCAGAATGGATCCACAATGCTATATGACCACCCTAATGAATATGCTTTTAAACTACAAACCAAAGCGTACTCATTCAGTCTGGCCAAGAAAATCAAAAATCAGGCTGCCAATCAGGTATAGTGAAGTGGTCTAGCACATATCAAAGATGGATTATGGTCCTATTCCATGATCAACATGGGTTTGGATGGAAACATAAGTTGGCCAGTATATGGATTGGGCCATTCAAAGTTATTGACAAGACAGTTGTGGACATCTATACTATCAAGGATCCCGCTAGCAGTTGAATCATTAACCAAGTGCATGCAAAGTTCCTTCATATATAAGCAATAGGAGCCTTATTGTCCATTCAAAGGAGGGGTAATGTTGTGATTCCAATATGACTGGATGATAAGCCCTCATTCATTATGGCATAATGGATAGAATCCATTGATTTTGATATGAGTAATGATTATTTGAGCAATGTGAGATGAGACAATATTGGGTTGGTGGGAAATTGCATCAAATTTGGTGATTGTAAAAATTAACAGATGAAGAATTGATGGAATTAATGAGATATGGCGAATTTAATTACTAAGCCATGGAAGTGGTAGTATACAAAGTTGCTACAATATAGGTGAGATGGGATGATTAAGAAAGTTGGTTGTCAATAGTCGAGAAGAGCAAAACAGCGAGGATCCGCTGTGTCTATTATATTAAATAAAGAATATAGTGGGAGCAAGTGCTCAATGTTATTAAATTAGTTTATTTTGTTGTTTCAAAGGGCAACAACCATCATATTGTGGTCCTATTGCTCAATGGGCCAAATTCTGTGTAAAATCCCTTATGGCATATCTTAACGATTCTGACAATTTTATAACAATTTGCTACAGCCATCAATTTTCCTCATGGAAATAATGAGCTACTTTAATACCTCTTTCATAAGAAAATATGGGCTTAAAGCCGACTATAAGAAAATTAATCAGATGGATTCCTCCCAATAATATAGAATTAGAGGTGTCAGTTAATTAGTATGATTGATAGATAATCACCTAGTTTGATATCATTTAACGTTATATAGTTTTGTTTTAGTTTGGCGGGTTCCTAGTTCAGCGCTGACTGCAAAATCATGGATGATTGTGGAAATTCTGGCAGAAAGCCGATGTATTTGTTTACAACCATCTGAAAATGATTTCGCTGCCTCAAATCCAAGTTTAGCGAAATCTTATCTTGACGCAACTGCCATGGAGTATGATTGTGGGATTTTCTGGCCGAAAAGCTGAAGTATTCGTTATAAATCATCTGAATATGAATTTGCTGCCTAATTTGGAGTACTGGCAACAAATACTAAGGATGCTCAGAGTATTTATTATAATAGGAATTTATATATATGGCTGACCAATGACTTGTGCCAAACATGAGTTGTCCTAATATTTGGTGATTGGGATGAGCGGAATAGGGTGGAATTGCTACCATAGATAACTGCAATTGGTTGAGGTTCCATCTTGGTTGGCCGAGAGGTTTTATAGGCACTGTAGCCTAGAGTATAAATAGTCTTCATTCCCTCCATATAAAGATATCTCTTTCACCCATCTTTTTTTGTTTTATGTAGTTAGTCTGCTAGATTAGGAAAAGGTGAGACTAGAGATCACCAAAGTATGTGCGGGGTGATGTGCCTGGAGTGGCTGACACTGTCAGAACCCATACCTTAGTTCTATGAGGAACTGATGGGAGCCTGGCCAACCAACCACCAACGATGATGTGATGCTGGCTGCCAGCCTTGAGGGTGGTACAGAGTGGGAGTGCCATAGCTGCTAAGGATGAGGATTGACTTTCTGGGGCACACCCAAGATGGGTTGGTGATTGGTCATGAGGATGGTACAGCATGGGAGTGCCATGGCCGCCCAGGATGGGGAATGTACTTGCAGGGGCACGCCAAAGATGGACCATGGGGCTAAGGCGAAGTTGTTGGTCTGCTGAGTTGGTGGGTTGGACGTGGACTAGTAGGGGGTTAGTATGTCTATGAAGGTAAAACAGCAAGGGTCAGCCTGTCCTCATATTGGTTGGCCTGGCACACTATTGGAGCCCACTGTTCAGAAAATTGAATTTCTGACATTGGTGCTCACTACAGGGGGCTTTGCTGGTGGGCTGCTTGAGTAGTTGGATGACAGGTTAGGAGGTGGCAAGAGCCACTGGTTCATACCTGGCGCTCCTTCAAGGGGCGCTGGGGTATGTTTGGCCCACCATCAGGGTGGGTTGCGCTGGAGGAATACCATCTGGTTAAGTGGGGGAAATGGCAGAAAATTAACCAGATGGATTCCTCCCAATAATATCAGAATTAGGGTGTCAGTTAGTCAGGCGTGATTGTCAGCTAGTCTCCTAGTTCAATAATATTTAATGTTATATAAAGTTTCAATGGTTAGGTTTGGCAGATTCCTAGCTTGGCGCTGATTGCACAAAATGTGGGTGATTGTAGAATTTCTGGTGGAAAGCTGATGTATTCGTTTAAAACCATCTGACAATGATTTTGCTGCCTCGAATCCAATTTTAGCAGAATCTTTTTTTGAAACCAACTGTCATGGAATACGATTGTGGGATTTTCTGGTGGAAAGCTGAAGTCTTTTTATCAATCATCTGTTTATAAATTTGCTTCCAATTAGGAGTACCAGTGACTTATGACAGGTAATACTCAAAGTATTATTATAATAGGAATCTATATACAGCTGACTGACAACTTGTGCTAAACATGATTTGACCTAATATATGGTGATTGGGATGAGTAGAATAGGAGGGAATCGCTACCACAAACAACTGCAATTGGTTGAGTTCTAGCTTGGATGGCCGAGGGGTTTTCATAAGCACAGTAGCTTAGAGTATAAATAGTCTTCCTTCCCTCCAAATAAAGATCTCTCTTTCGCCTATCTTTTTTAGCTGTTAGTAGTTAGTCTGCTAGATTAGGAAAAGGTGAGACTAGAAATCACCAAAGTAGGCGCGGGGTGATGTTTCTGAAGTGGCCAACGCTGCCAGATCCCATACCTCAGCCCTATGAGGAACTGGTGGGAACCTGGCCAACTGGTCACCAACAAAGATGTGCTGCTGGCCGTCAGACTTGAGGATGGTGCAGCACAGGAGTGCCATAGATGCCCAGGATAGGGGATGGAATTCACAGGGACCAATCAAAATGGGTTGGTGATTGGTCATGAGGGTGATGCAGTGTAGGAGTGCCATGGCCACCCAGGATGGGGATTGGACTCGCTGGGTCACATCCAAGATGGATGACGGAGGTAAGGCGAAGTTATTGGTCTGCTGGGTTGGTGGGTTGGACGTGGACTTGTAGGAGGTTGGTAAACCTATGAAGGCGAAGCAGCAAGGGTCAGCCAGTCTCCATACTGGTTGTCCTGGCAAACTTGTGGAGCTCACTGTTCAGTAAAGTAATTTTACAATAAAAACAATGAAAACGACACTTTGGATGTAGGGGGACAAAAGGTTCCATTATGTTATACTAAGGAGTCCCCAAAAATGAGCGTGGCCTGGTGGGCACAGTTACTAAGTTGTTGGTTGAACCCACTAAGGTTGCAACGCTGACGGTAGATGAGAATGTGATGGATTGTTCATCAGGCTTGTACTGTATACTAAATGATGTGTATACTATGCCCTTAACGGCTGCCAGAGTCAAAGATGTTGAATCTCCTCCCCCATCTTGATTTGGTCTCTCAACTTTTTAACTGTAAATGTTGAGTCTAAGGAGGAATTTCTGCCATTAGCTATCAAAAATTCTGCCAACGTAGTTTAAATCTGACTCAGAGGATTTTGAAGTCCAATGGATACCCACTCTGTGATGGACATATATGCATTATTAAACCAGGCTATTAGGCCCATGTTAAAACATACTAATTTACAAATTCCTGGTGGTTTCTATGGTAGAATCCTTCCGCTAATTAGCCAACTAAAAGATCCCATTGTTGCATCTGGTGCTATTTATCCTCACCAGGGAGAAATTAAAGTGTCATTGGAAAAAACCTAATCTTACCCAGTGCACATACAAAAGCATCATATAATTGCTTATGTTATTGCTTCCTGGCTTAACAGCCTCATCAATTTAAGTTACTATATAACCCCATACATTTCAGAGCTGGAATGTTTGATTAAATGTGGGTAAAGTTGTGATCTAGTCTGACTAACCATTCCAACATTTTTATTTTATCTAAGATCTTTATTTTAGATGAAAGTATTGATTACTTAAGCTCTGATGCCAATGTTAATCAGTTGAATTAATTTATGATGGATTGCCTAGACACCAATGTCTTTTTACTGATTTAATTTATGATGGAACTTTGCCTCCATACCCACATTTTTATATGTAGCTAGCAATTAATAGATTTAAATTGATATTAGTTAGCTCTGTGTTATGGTAAGTATATTTCCCAAGATTTAATCTCTTTCCACCCCATTGCAATATTCCCAAATCACTAACTATCTATTTATGAGTTTTTATGGCATCATAAATCATATCTTTTATTATTATCATCATATTATCTTCTTTGCCCCGATGTGTAGAAACAATTTTGAGGGTTTTTGTACCCTAAAATGCCTTGACAATGGTTTCTACCATTTTAAATAATCGTGCACTGCTTGGTATTCTATAATGCAGCCTGTTATGATGGGAATGGTAAATTGGAGGGGATCTTTTTTACCTAGATTTTTAAGCTACTCAATTAAAACATTTGAAAATATAATTTCTATTACTTTATTTAAGGTTACTGTCATCATAAAGTTTTGTATTTTTTTATACAAAAGTACCAACATGCGCAGTTTATATTGACGCCTAAGTACTGATTGCAACAGTGGTGCGCCAATAAATATTTTTTAACTTAGTTAGTAAAAAATCTATGAAAAGTAGCTGATGTAAGCAATGTAAGAAGTATGGAACATCTTGACCTATTAGTACTAGAAGCTAAAAGCATACATAGTATTTCCCCTTCAGTTTAGCCCACTTCCAGTTAGTGCTCCTGCATTTATTTTACATGATTTAAACTATGACATACTGATTAGTACCAGTTTCCTTTGAACATATGTTGTACCCTGTTATTTCCAAAAGAAAAAACTAATTTTTTAGACAAACGCTGCCTTTATACTACAGTCAATATGAAAAAATCCAGTGACCAAGACCACCGCTTAATTTAATATAGTATATGGAGATATCTTTTTACCAATAAGGTACCATCTGGGACCATCTAGTACTAAAAAATAAGGTACCATCTGAAGGGTCAAAGGTGTATAAACCCTTCAAAAATATTATGAAGCACTGCATAATTTTGTTCCATGCCTCCACTACCCATCAGATTTCACCAGGGATTCAGAAGATCATAGAAATGGGCTTAAAATTAGAGATACCTGAAGGGTTATTAAAAGAGTTGTACTACCCATGAGAACTCTTCCACCCGGAACCTTAAATGGCCTTAGGTTTAGTTATTACAGGTCAACAAGATATATGCATACTTATAGCCAACTTATCTAAAAACCACATTTACATTAAAATATCATAAAATTCTTGAATTTAGTCTCTTATGAAGAGTTACTAACACTAATAGGGATTGAGATCTTTCTGAGTTAGGGTCTTAAAAGACAAAACTGAATTTTTTCAATTATCCCAAGAGAGCCTTTTCAAGTTAACAGAGGAGAAAATGATCAGGATATGGCGCTTTCTTAATAGTTACTCAGCCATTTTTGTTCATGACTATCTTGAAATTAGACAAGACAAAGTATTTAAGCATTAATTGTTAGCGTGATGCCAGGATGTTTTGGTTACAACTGGCACAACAATACCCCATACAAGAAAATGTTGTAGAAGTGGAATTAGACAAACTAAAAAAGGTTAGACTACTAAAAACTCTCTTTAACCGCTCAAAGTCACTTTTGAGCGATTTTAAATTTAAGTTTATTTATCTACAGCCATCTGCCCATAAACCTATTCTTTGATGTCCTTGGCTCTGCCGCCTGCCACCCCAGTGTGGGGTAGCAGTGCACCCCCACCTAGCGTTTTCCGCCCTGCAGGCAAGCGCGTTCGGACAGGTTCAAACAGCCCGCCCACTGCTTCCAACCGTTTTGTCCCCCCACGGGACTTAGCGCTCCACCTGGCGCGCGTCCACCCTTCTCGCCCCCATCCTCTCGCCCTCCCTCGCTCTGCTATCCGCTATTGCCTCAGAGTGGACTATGGGCGTTTGTTCCTATATGCCGATAAGGCAATTATTGACCTAGCCACTACAGCCTTTGCGCCAGCTGGCTTTATAGACTTCCGCCCTTTTAAGGGCTACTTTGACGTTGGGTTCCAATCTGAGGAGGATGCTGAAGCGGCAGCACAAACTCCTCTAATTTATAAAAAACCCCCATTCCCACAACCCGTACTCGCCTCCCTTCAGACACCACGCTAGTGGTATCCTTTGCAAATCTCCCATCCCACCTTCCACCCCAGGTTTTGTATGACCAGTTGGTCGCGGGGCTCATGGCTTATGGCACTCAGCCCAACCTTATCTTTGCCATTCCATCTGGTGCAGAACGCCTTGCTGCTCCTCGTGCAACAGCCACCATCATACCACACCACCCTACCATAGCCCAACAAATCCCACCCCGCGCTAGTGTGGCTGCAGCGCCAGATCATTTCTTTTGGGCTCGGGTCAATAATGGTAGGCAGATTTGTTCCCTCTGCTTTAGCATCGACCATGCAAAAAGAGCGTGCCCTAAGGCCAAATCCGCTGATGCGACTTCTGAGCCCCCTCTGGAGGTTCAGTATGGGGCACTTTGCTGCCCCCTCCCACCCTCCAATCTCATTCAGTGGGCCCACATGGAAAATCAGCCCCACCCAAAACCTCCATCCTCACTCTCCCACCTAAATCTAAGCCAGCCAATCAGAGCAATGCTTAGACCAACATTCACACCCAAGCAGCTGCCCATTCGCCCAATCCTACCCACTCAAATTTAAATGCCACTATTCCAGTGAACCAAAATCCGATGGGATCTATTGGCTGAAACTGACGAATCAGGTAATATCCTCATTAGTAAGCATACAGGTCAACCTCTCTGCCATGGCGATTATGGTCGGGCAGAATTTTTCCTTCCCAACTTCGATGAAACCCCTACCCCCCACCATTTCGCTCCTCTACCCAATACAGCCCCCTTCCAAAGTGACCACCAGCTCGCCTTAGCTGCGGTGGCCTCTCCTCATTGCCCAAAACTACGCACCGCGGTGGCCCAGTCAGTGGCTCAGCTCCAGCATGGCCTGCCCACCATCTTCTTCCCCCCGACTTCCCTGAATCTCCCTGCAGTGACATCTCAAAACTATTTGATGATGCTGAAATCGCTGTTATGAATGTCGCAACGCTTGCTTCATTCAACCCCTTAGCCAAAATCACCCGCCACAGTATCTCCCTTTTCACCCAACTTCCTGAAGCCCGCAAAGAAGCTGAAGTTCTCCTCGCAGCTTTTGTTGAAACACTTTCCCATCATTATCTTGATGCAGAAGTGGAAAACTCCTACTACGCTGACCTCAGCCCCCACTATGCAGATGCCCCAACGCCCTGGCTCTCTGCTCTGATCTGGTACTGTAACCAACACCCCTTGATCGAGTTGGGTCTTTCTGAAAACCAACCCCCCGACCCCTCCTCACCCTCTGCCATGGTGGGTTAAGCAGTTTCTGCTTCCCACCTGGTTAGTAGTTTGTTTTGCCGTTTTGAGTGTTGTGATCGGTACTGTCTGTCCCCTGGTCAGCATACCTCAAATAAATCGAAAAAAGGTTAGACTACTAATCTCATTAATGAGCCCTGGGTTAGTCCCATGCTAAATGTAAAAAATAAATATGGGACAAGCAGGGTAGTAGCAATTATTAGAAATTAATTTATCACAAAAAAGACTTTTATCCACTCTCTAGAATTGATGACTCCCTCAATAGGTTGGGAGGCGCCAGTATTTCTCTGACATGGATCTCATCTCAGGGTACTGGCATATTGAGTTGCCCCAGAAGATAGGAGAAGTGTGTAGACATTACTGCTTAAGGGCTATTCCAGAAAACCTGAATGCCTCAAAAGTTGTGCTTTTTTCCAACAACCTTTCAATGGGAGATGGACTCAATTTTAAAATATCTTAAACTTTTATATGTTCTAATCTACCTAAAAACATCAGCTAATTTTCAATGACCTTTAACCGACATCTGGAGCACCCAGAGCAAGTTTTAAAGACTGCTAGATGAGAACCTAAAATTTAAACCAAAAAGTGTCAATTTAAAAATTAGTTAGAGTATCTAGGCTTCATCATTAAAAAGATGGATTTTCCTCCCAACTGATGAGGTAGAAGCCACTTAGAAAAGGATGATATCCACAGACATGTGCAACCTATTAGTTTTTAGGTATGATAGGGTATTATAGACGATCTATAGAGATGTTTTCTCGTATTGCCAAGCCATCTTTTATCTACTAAAAAATTTGTCAAGTTAAAGTGACCTTTAGAGTGATAATAGCATTTGACTAGTTAGAAAAAAGCTGATAAATGCACCTATTTTGTAATACCCAGACAACAGAAAATAAAGTTTTTCACCAAACAGATTCGTCCCTAACAACCTTTGGCTTTTTTTCACAGGTGGGGGAGGGCGGCGAGGAGCACCCAGTAACATACTGCAGTCAAACCCTCAATTGCTATGAACAAAATTATACTTTTATAAAATCAGGGTACTTTGCCATCATTTATGCATGAAAACAGTTTTGGTGTACATATATGGGACTAGTTTTATGGCACCCAAAAATCATAGCTCCATAAAATACTTACAAGTTTGAAAGAACCTGAATAGAGATTAGCACCCCTTGGGTGGTAGACTTCAAGCACATGATTATGAGATCATGTATCAATGCAGGCTCAGATCACCAGAACGCTGATGGGTGTCAAGGATACCTCTAGTAGCTACCCTGGTCTCCTTTGTGGATAAATTATTGATAGTATGATGAGATTCATTATGAAGATAAATTAAAAGTGATACAGGTGTCCCTAGACCGACTTATGAAATATACTGTTGTCACAGATGAGGCTGTGAGAATGCTAGTAGATCATTCCTCATTCAGAAGAATGTTTAGAGTTCACCACAAAGCAGCTAAATTCTGGGCAATTTATCCGCCTTGAATGACATGGATGAGCCCCTTTATAGACTTAGGTGAGGCAAGAAATTTACTCCATGATCAGAGTGACATCATGCGAAATAAATTTCAATTTAATGCTTCAGATGATTTACTTAATGAAGATAAAGACGTTTCCAGGAACACTATGGAAGTTGACCCCCTTTTATACTTTTGAGGGGCCAAAATAATTTACAATTCACCAATGACAATATGCTGATTTGACCAAAATTACTCAATAAAAACTATTGAGGCTCTCAAGTGATACACCAAATATGGACAATAATCAATTCTGAGAGTTGCTTAAACACAATTTGAGGCGCATTGAAGGAGAAACATCAAATTAACCAAATGTCAATAAGTGTATTACCAAATCTGGTATCAAGCAATAATTAATGAAGATGCTACCGCCTGAAACCCAAAAGTGGGGACAGAAAAAAGAGCCCCTGGACATTCAAGTTCAGTGGTAACACTAAGAGAAGGAGCTCACAGATACAGGAATAGTCACAAATGAGCGAAGCATCTAAAGTGGCAACCAGACGCCGCCTCACTAGAGGATTTAGTTTCCACAATATCGTTACCCAAATTCACAGTTTATTTTTAGCATCCATTCATTTTATATCTTGATTTTTAATCAGAATTATATAATACTTCACTTTTTTACTCTATTAAAAAACCCATTCCACAGAATCTCAGTTTTATCCTTTTTATTTCACTTATAGTAGTTTAAGTGGATTAATCTATAGTATCCAACCTGGGATTAGCAATTGAGCAAAATACAGTAACCAGTCTGAAATCTGCTCTGTTTGTACAGGACACTTTATGTCACGTATAACTTATAGCTGAGCTACCAAACGAGAGGTTAGATTGGCTTCCATTGAGTCCCAAGGACCAACGTATAATGAACATGTCTGATTGTGTCAACAATAAATTTGCCAAGAGCGCAAACAGATTATTAAATAGAACATTGCTACAATGGGTAGCATTAGAGAAAAATGTGCTCTTTGAGGATGATTATGATCTAAGCAGAGGTTGTCTGGTGCCTATTCTGCATGGTATGCCCTTTGAGCAGAGATTTACAATCACATGTTTTGCGAGCTGAGGATAGTAAGCTGGCTGTAGTGCTCAATATAGGGGTATCACCATCAGGCCCTAGTGAGAATCACGAAGTTCTCATGAGAAGTTTGATAATGAAGCGGATATGGAATTATATCAAAGAGAAAATTCCTCTGAGCTCATGGTAAGGGAGTAGGATACATTTTATTCAAGACTCCATGCCTTGAATTGTAAATTCATGATCTACATAACCAGCTTGAGAGCATCAAGGAGACAGCAAGAAGAGCATAAATTGCCTTTATGCCTATTGTGAGAGGATCTTCAGTCCATGATAAAACTAAATACAAGGCATGGAACGCCCCCTTGACGAGTTAGTAAGGCCATATATGTCACTAACAATAAGAGTGACAAAATAAAGGAAAGAGTTAGAAACCACCAGAGCGTTTGCCTTGTTGAGAGTTAATCTGCAATATGTGCCAGAAACCTGGTCATTTTTATTGATTTTGTCCATTACTCGTTGCTGAAAATAAGAACACTCCCTAAAGAGGATACCCAATTCTAAAAACTGGGTGGATCTCCACACTATGGGCTAGGACAATCATGAGGATGACAATTTATCCAGTTAATAACATCACATGTTAGGGATTTTTCTTTCTCGTTGCAATCACTATTGCAACCTATTCAATTCAAGACTGAATCTAGTTTGATAATCTCACAGAGGAGATTAGTCTGCGCCCATGTCAGGGAGCAGTTGGGCAAGCAAGGTAAGAGGAGCAGGTGGAAGGCCCACGGCCTCCAACGTTCGAAAACGCCCCAGAGAATCCGGCAGAATTGACAAAAATACTAAAGAAACTGGCGGTCACTATTTCCACAGAGATACTCGCACGGCAAGCATGATGCGTCCAGTACATCAACACGCCACACTCCCAGCCAATTTCGTCGGTGGAATTTGGAGTCTGCATGTTTCTGGACATCCAAAAACTGGCCTTATGGGAAAAATTTTGTGAAGTTGTACACACAATTTTCCTGACTGCGGTGTACGTTGCACCTCACTCCATGTCATGCGGTTGGCTGGACCTAGGTTTCAAAAGCAAAACGGCAGCAGATGAGGCTGCAGCGGTGCGCGTAGTGGTCAACCTCCCTGAAGGGCAACGGGTTATCAAAACTAAATGCACCAGATGGACATAATTATACCAGATTTTCCTCACGTTTGACTTCTTGCCTACTATGGTAAAACGTGACAATTTGGAACGACACCTGAAAGATGGTCTCACCATATATGGCGAAATACAATTTTTTGAAATGCAACGATTCACACTGATGCCACACCTGTGCACCAGCAAAGCCATCGCAGTGCTGACCCCAACTGAGGAGATTGTGAAGGACCTAACCCAGATCCCGCACTCCAAATTTATTGATATCGCAGGGCATACCACCCACCCATTCTGGGTGACCGTGGACAGCACGCCCCCCATTTGCACCCACTGTGATGCATTCAGCCATAAGGCACACGCATGCCCCATCAAGGAGGGCGTCACATTCCAAGAGCACCCCTCGGCGGCCATGGCCAGTGGAGAGGCGCACTATGAACCAACTGCAAGCACCAAGGAGGCCTTCCCATGGGGAGCACAAGGCTGCTACCTACTGGTAAAGCCTATCTCCCCACAAGAGCATAAGAAGGCCAAGCAGGCCCATAGGGCTGCGGCCAAAGAAGCAGCCAAAGCCACCACCGATATCCCACATTCACAACACCAGGAGGACATGGAGACCTTAGCGGTGGAAGCAACTTGAGAATCCATCAACCAATCAGATTAGGAAGCCTATGCCGAGCAGGTCACTCAATCTGAGGATCCGATGGGAGATTTGATCTCACCCAATCATTGCACCAAGCTCCAGTTGAAACTAACTTGAGACCCATCCCAACTGAAATTTTTTTTGACCCACTCAACAGTGCACCAAACTCATCCGCACCACAAAAAATTTGTCTGATGTCAGGAAAACAAAAAGCGAAGGCTAAAGCCAACGTGACTCTTTCCACAAAAATCAACAAAAACTCCAATAGCGTTGCTGTTAACACCCGTGCTGCTGTGAAGGCCCGCGGGGAGCTAGAAGAGGATGGTGGGCCTGGGTGCCCACCCTCTTGCACCTAAGGTGCGATGGGGGAAACCTTCACCATAGGGATGTTGAATATCGCCGGACTCAAGGCCTCCCCATCCCGGGCTAGGAAACTGAGTTTTTTACAACAAAATTTACCGTGGATATCCTGGCCATCCAGGAGTCCCACTGTCCATGAGGTTCCGAGGAATCTTGGAAAACAATGCTCCTCCCATCCCTATCCTTTTGGTTGATGCACTGTGGGGTGCTAATTTAGAAATATAATTTTATCAAATTTTTATCTTCAGAAACATTCCTAAATGACCAAGTGCTTGTTGTCACCTTCTCATGGGCTGACGTAGAACATGCAATCATCAACATCTATGCCTCAAACAGTGCACGTGAGCGTTGGGAATTTTTATTGTTGGTCAAATCCCTCCCTCTACCCCAGACTCCTTCATAGTTAGCGACATGAACTGTTGGTTAAACACACCAACGGACTGGTAGCTTCCTCACCCCAAGCCCCCCAGGGTCACGTAGAACTACGCGTTCTAAAGGCCACCCTTGGGTTAATGGATGCGCTGCCATGGCATGCCCCGCTGCTCAAAAACATGACATGGCCCCACGTCCACAACAGCCAATTAAAGTCCATGACCCGCATTGACATTATTTTAACACCGGTGAAATTCCAACCCCACATCTCCCACTTCAAGACAACAAAATTGGAATTCTCTGACCATTGACTGGTCTCGCTAACCTACCACCTACCTGTCACAGCTGCTAAGGACCCACATTGGTACAAAATCTGCCCCCCCGAACTCGGGTCTCCAGGATTTTTCACATGGGTAGAAGAGGCAACTATGGCAAAAAAGTTTGTTTCACCGTTTTGCGCGGACCTCATTTCCACATGGGCAACTTTCAAAAATGATACCATCCGCCACTCTCGCCATCTCTCCTCCAGATGCTCACGAGCCACATCAGCGGTTATCTCGCGCGCTCTGGCAGAATTGGCACACTTGGAGTCCAACATTCCAGTTACAGGATACAGCTCTGCATGGGGACAGAAGTGGGCGGAGGCAGCTGCCCACCTCAACGCACTCAAAAGACAACACAAACATCGGGCTTGTGTTCAGTACAGGGCCACATGCATCACAAAAGGTGACAAGTGCACTGAACATTTCTTTAAAAAAATTTTCGCACCATGACAGAGCATGGCCTGCACACAGGTGCAAAGATTGGATAATTCCATTGCGGACATACTGGCTGAAGTGGCAATCGAAATGCAACAGTATTACTCCAAGTTGTACCGCTCTGACCCAATTCAGCTGGCCAAAGTGGCAGAATTTCTTGACTGAGCCCACATCCGCTCCATTTTCCAATACCTGGAAATAATGAATTTAATTACTCTGAACAAATTATGGACAGCCATTTGCGGTGCACCAAACTGAAAATGCCCAGGCCCAGATGGCATTCCATATGAGTTCTACAATAAATATTTCAAATATATATCCCCATTGCTGCTCGCCTCACTTAACCAAAGCCTGATGGAAATGCACCTCCTACCAGGAGTACATGAGGCCTTCACTGTCACACTCTTCAGGAAAGGGGATAAGCTAGACTTAGCCAACTGGCGTCCCATTTCTCTAACAAACACAGACACCAAAATTTTAACAAAAATCATGGATAACCGTTTAGAGACTGTAGAATCTGCCACCATCTCCCCATAACAATTCGGTTTCATCCCCAGAAGGTCAATTTGGGATAACGTGCACTCTGTGGCTAATGTATGTCAGTCCACAGCCTCTGGGACACTTGTATTCTTGGACCAACAAAAGGCCTATGATAGAGTAAACTTGAAATACCTCAGGGCCTTCCTCCATCAATTCCGCTTACCCCCTTGCTTCATCAACTGGGTAATGCTGCTCACAGAATCTGCAACAATGGCAGTGCGTGGCCCTGGCTTCCTAATGGAAGTAGTCCGCCCTCAAAGGGGCTTACGACAAGGGGACCCCCTCAGCCCACTATTATACAACTTCAGCCTTGACCCACTACTGTGAAATGTGAATGCCCAACTCACTGGGGTCCATGTGCCAGGCCAAGCCCCAGTCAAGATAATGGCGTTCGCAGATAATTGTGTGGTGGGGGTGTCTAATAATCAAGATGCACGCGCGCTTGAAGCTCTCATCCAGGAGTATTCCCAGGTAAGCAACGCAGCACTGAACGCTTCCAAAACCGAAATCATCCTCCTTGGTCAGTTTCAGAACTGCTGGACCCCAGCAATTAGTTCCCAATCCAGCCCATCTGCTCGCCCACATCCTCGCCCTACTAATTCAAAACACACCGCCCCACTGGTGCTCCCTTTCGTGCCACGTCCTACCATAGGACCAGTACGCCATCTGGGCGTGTGGATGGAGGCAGGCGGATACGCGTCAGCAGTAATGGTGTGCTGTATTCTGGATAACGTGACGAAGTGAATCGCCTCTCTCAGATCCCACCCTACTTCCCTTACTGGCAGGATTTTTTTAGCTAACTCCATGCTCCTCTCCAAAGTCTGGTTTGGAGCTCACGCCGTCCCCTTCTCCCAAGCTTCTACAAATCCTTGTACGCCTTGCTGCAAGGATGGCTTTGGTCGGGCTGCCTTCCACCAGTGCTGCTAGAGGTCATGTTTTGCCCTCATCATCATGGTGGCATGGGCCTGCTTGAATTTAAAGCCCATGCCGTTACGATCCTGGGTACCTGGATTGCGGCCGTCACCACCCCTACACTCCCCTCCCAACTCTGGTCCCGCGCAGCCTGCTCCAACTTCTCCTGCGCCTTGGGCCTCAACAATCCATCAAACCCCCACTCTCTGATGAAATACCTCGCATCACACACATCAGTCACAGGTCCTCACGGGACTAAAACCCACTACAAACGAATCCTACTCTCCATGCGAAGCGCAGAGTGGAGAATTTGTATTAGTGGACATACAACCCAAAGAGGCCGCCCCTCTCCTCAGTTCACACAAGAGGTACAGGGGCTACCCATCCATGAAGGCGTGATCCCCATTCGACCCCAAGTCCTATCCAGGGTGGACTACCTGGACATTGATGACATCTCTTATTCCATTGAGACCCAAAAGACTATCTGGAAATACGCACACCATCCTCTGCTGCAGCCTCAAGTCTGCTCCCATGTGTGGCGCTGCCTGAGGCGGGTGTATCGTACAGCTGAGCGCTCTAATGCTTTACACTCATCCTGTGTCGTGTGTGGCCAGTATGGAACGCTGTTTCACCGCCTGGAGAAGTGCCCCACCTCTAAAGTAATATGGCGCGAAGTCCAACGTCTGCTAGGCCAGGATCAAACACATCCCTTCAGTCTGTCAAGAGATATGTTTGCTTCATCAATGGCCTCCCCCTCCCACCCTCCCTCCGTGCTCTGGTGGTTGCAATTGCCATGTGGACTATCCACACGATTGTCTTGGATGACATCGCTGGATCCATCCCCACCCTCCCAGAAGCTGTCCACATATTCCAGTCTCATTTGGTGGACCACTTTCAAGCGTGGATGTTTGGATATCTCCCACCGCGTCGCCGACAGCTGGTCTCCTCCTGGTTCCCAGTCTGGTTCATCAAATCAGACCCCTTCCTCCACACGTGCTCAATAGTGGCTACGTCCCCTACACACGTTCCCTCCCCCTTCCCATAAGTGGCGTTCCCGCTGGCAACAAGAGATAGCATCGCTTCTCTGGGGTGCCTCCCCTGGTACTAAGTTTTGTCTCGTCTGAGTCATATTTGGAAGTGTCCGTTCCATGGTCAGCCTTCCCCGCAATAAATTTAAACATGGAAGGCACCCCAGAGAAGCGATGCTATCTCTTGTTGCCAGCGGGAACGCCACTTATGAGGAGGGGAGGAAACGTGTGAATGGGCCGTAGCCACAATTGAATACGTGTGGAGGAAGGGGTCTGATTTGATGAACCAAACTAGAACCAGGAGGAGACCAGCTGTCAGCGACGTGGTGGGAGGTATCCAAACATCCACGCTTGAAAGTGGTCCACCAAAATGAGACTGGAATATGTGGACAGCTTCTGGGAGGGTGGGAGTGGAGCCTGCTATGGCATCCAAGACAATCGTGTGGATATCCCACATGGCTATTGCAACCACCAGAGCACGGAGGGAGGGTGGAAGGGGGAGGCCATTGATAAAGCAAACATATCTCTTGACAGGCTGAAGGGATGCGTTTGATACTGGCCAAGCAGACGTTGGACTTTGCGCCATATCACTTTAGAGGTAGGAAACTTCTCCAGGCGGTGGAACAGCGTTCCATACTGGCCACACATGACACAGGATGAGTGTAAAGCGTTAGAGCGCTCAGCTGTACGATACACCCGCCTCAGGCAGCGCCACACATGGGAGCGGACTTGAGGTTGCAACAGAGGATGGTGTGCGTATTTTCAGATAGATTTTTGGGTCTCAATGGAGTAAGGGATGTCCATCATGTTCAGGTAGTCCACCCTGGAAAGGACATGGGGCCGCGTGGGGATCACGCCATCATGGATGGGTAGCCCCTGTACCTCTTGTGTGAACTGGGGTGAGGGGCGGCCTCTTTGGGTTGTATATCTGCTAATATGAATTCTCCACTCAGCGCTCCGCATGGAGAGGAGGATTCGTTTGTAGTGGGTTTTAGTACCGTGAGGACCTGTGGCCGATGGGTGTAAAGCCAGGTAGTTCATCAGGGAGTGGGGTCTCGATGGATTGTTGAGGCCCAAGGCGCAGGAGAAGTTGGAGCAGGCTGCGCGGGACCAGTGTTGGGAGGGGAGCGTAGGGGCGGTAATGACCGCAATCCAGGTACCCAAGATCTTGGCCGCATGGGCTCTGAAGTCCAGCAGGCCCATGCCATCATGCCTATGAGGGCCAAACATGACCTCTAGCCGTACTGGTGGAGGGCGACCTGACCATAGCCATCCTTGCAGCATGGCATGCAAGGATTTGAAGAAGCATGGGGAGAAGGGGATGCCGTGGGCTCCAAACCAGACTTTGGAAAGGAGCATAAAGTTGGCCAAAACGACCCTGCCAGTAAGGGAAGTAGGGTGGGCTCTAAAGGAGGCGATGCTTCTCGTCACGTTGTCTAGAATATGACTCTCCATTACTGCTGATGTGTACCCGCCTGCCTCCACCCACATGCCCAGATGGCGGACTGGCCCTATGGTAGGGCGTGGCACAAAGGGGAGCACCAGTGGGGCGGTGTGAGGTGAGCTGGGAGGGCGAGCGCGTGTGCAAGAAGATGGCCAGGCTGTGCGCTGGTTGCAGGGGCCCAGCAGTTATGATACCGACCAAGGAGGATGATTTTGGTTTTGGAGGCATTCAGTGCAGAGTTACTTACCCGGGAATACTCCTGGATGAGGGCACAAGTGCGCGTGCATCTTTATTATTAGACACCCTAACCACACAGTCGTCTGCAAACGCCATCACCTTGACTGGGGCTTATCCTGGCCCATGGCTCCCAATGAGTTGGGCATTCACGTTTCAAAGTAGTGAGTCAAGGCTGAAGTTGTATAAGAGTGGTCTTTGAGGGTCCCCTTGTCGTAAGCCCCTTTGAAGGCGGAGTACTTCCATTAGGAAGCCAGGGCCACGTACTGCCATTGTTGCAGATTCTGTAAGCAGCATCACTCAGTTGATGAAGCAAGGGGGTAGGCGGAATTGCTGGAGGCAGGCCCTGAGGTATTCCCAGTTTACTCTATCATAGGCCTTCTGTTGGTCCAAGAACACAAGTGCCCCAGAGGCTGTGGACTGACATGCATTAAACAGAGTGCATATTATCCCAAATTGACCTTCTGGGTATGAAACCAAATTGTGTTGGGGAGATGGTGGCAGATTCTACAGTCCCTAATCGGTTAGCCATGATTTTTGTTAAAATTTTTGTATCCATGTTAGTTAAAGAAATGGGGCACCAGTTGGCTAAGTCTAGCTTATCCCCTTTCTTGAAGAGTGTGACGGTAAAGGCCTCATGTCCTCCTGGTAGGAGGCGCGTTTCCAACAGGCTTTGGTTAAGTGAGGCGAGCAGCAATGGGGATATATATTTGAAATAATTTTTGTAGAACTCATATGGAATGCCATCTGGGCCTGGGCATTTTTGGCTTGGTGCACCGCAAATGGCTGTCCATAATTCGTTTGGAGTAATCAAATTCATTATTTCTGGGTATCAGGAAATGGTGCAGATGTGGGCTCGGTTGAGAAATCTCACCACTTTGGTTGGCTGAATTGGATCAGATTGGTATAACTTGGAGTAATACTTCTGTGTTTCGATTGCCACTTTGTCTGGCATATCCGCAATGGAATCATCCAATCTTCACACCTGTGTGCAGGCCACGCTCTGGCATGGTGCGAAAATTTTTTTAAAGAAATGTGCGGTGCACTTGTCACCTTTTGTGATGCGTTTGGCCCTGTACTGAACACAAACCCAATGTTTGTGTTGCCTTTTGAGTGCGTTGAGGTGAGTGACTGCCTCCGCCCATTTCTGGACCATGCAGAGCTGTATCCTGTAGATGGGATATTGAACTCCAGGTGCTAACTCTGCCAGAGCGCGCGAAATGACCACCAATGTGGCTCATGAGCGTCTGGAGGAGAGGTGGCGAGAGTGGCGGATGGTATAATCTTTGAAAGTTGCCCATGTGGAAATGGGGTCCGCGCAAAATGGTGCAACAAACTTTTTTTGCTAAAGTTGCTGATTCCACCCACGTGGAAAATCCTGGCGACGTGAGCTCGGAGGGGCGGATTTTGCACCAATGTGGGGCCTTAGCAGCTGTGACAGGTAGGTGGTAGGTTATTGAGACCAGTCAATGGTCGGAGAATTCCATTCTTGTTGTTTTAAAGTGGGATATGTGGGGTTGGAATTTTGCTGGCGTAAGGATAAGGTCAATGCGGGACATGGACCTTAATTGGCCATTGTGGATGTGGGGGCATGTCATGTTCTCAAGCAGCGGGGCTTGCTGTGGCTGCGCATCCAATAACCCAAGACTGGCCTTTAGAATGTGAAGTTCAATGTGGCCCTGGGGGGCGTGGGAGGAGGAAGGCCACTGGTCCGTTGGAGTGTTTAGCCAGCAGTTCATATAGCCAACTACAAAAGGGTCTGGGGGTAGCTGGAGGGATTTGACCAACAAAAAAAATTCCTGATGCTCTCGTGCACCGTTTGGGGCATAGATGTTGATGATATCATGTACCACGTCAGCCCATAAGAAGGTGACAATGAGGACTCGGCCATTGAGGAAGGTTTCTTATGATAAAAATTTGAAAAATTATTTTCTCCAAAATAGCACCCCACAGTGCTCTGACCAAAAGGATAGGGATGGGAGGAGCATTGTTTTCCAAGCTTCCTCGGAACCTTGTTAACAGTGGGACTCCTGGATGGCCAGGATATCCACAGATAAATTTTGTTGTGAAAACTCAGTTTCCTAGCCTGGGATGAAGAGGCCTTGAGTCCAGTGATATTCAACGTCCTTAAAGTGAAGGTTTCCCCCATCACACCTTAGGTGTGAGGGGTGGGCACTCGGGCCCACCAGCCTCCTCTAGATCCCCACAGGCCTTCACAGCAGCATGGGTGTTAGCAGCAATGCTATTAGGATTTTTGTAAATATTTGTGGAAAGAGCTGCATTGGCTTTAGCCTTCTCTTTTTGTTTCCCCAACGTCGGACAAATTTTTTATGGTGCAGAGGAGTTCAGTGCACCGTTGAGCGGGTTGAAAAAAATTTTCAGTTGAAGTGGGTCCCAAGTTGGTTTTGACCAGAGCTTGGGTGCAACAATTGGGTGAGATCGAGTCCCCCATCAGATCCTCAGATTAAGTGGCCCAATCAGCATGAGCTTCCCAATCTGATTAGTTGATAGTTTCCCAAGTTGCTTCCACCACAAAGGTTTCAATGTCTTCCTGGCATTGGGAGTGTGGGATAGCGGTGATGGTTTTGGCTGCTTCCTTGGCCGTGGCCCTGTGGGCCTGCTTGGCCTTCTTCTGCTCTTGTGGGGAGATAGGCTTTACCAGTAGGTAGCAGCCTTGTGCTCCCCATGGGAAAGCCTCTTTGGTGCTTGCGGATGGTTTGTAGTGCGCCTCTCCACTGGCCATGGCCGCTGAGGGGTGCTCTTGGAATGTGACGCCCTTCTTGGTGGGGCATGCGTGCGCCTTATGGCTGAACATGTCACAATGGGTGCAGATGGGGGGCGCGCTGTCCACAGTCACCTGGAATGGGTGGGTGGTATGCCCTGCGATATCAATAAAAGTGGAGTGCAGGATCTGAGTTAGGTCCTTCGTGATCTCCTCAGTTGGGGTCAGGACTGCGATGGCTTTGCCAGTGCACAGGTGTGGCATCAGCATGAAGCGTTGCATTTTGAAAGATTGTATTTCGCTGTATATGGTGAGACCATCTTTCAGGTGTTGTTCCAAAATGTCACATAATACCGTAGTAGGCAAAAAGTCAAACGTGAGGAAATTTTGGTTTGATTTCATCCATCTGGTGCATTTGGTTTTGACCTGTTGCCCTTTGGGGAGGTCGACCACTACGCGCACCGCAGCAGCCTCATCTGAAGGCAGCGTTACATTACATTTAGGTATTAATTAAGATTTTAAAACTTTTGGCGGACATAAAATTCCTTTTCTACTCCACCAGCTTTTCCAAATCCTTTTCTGTAGTTTCAGTCAGTAAATGAATAATTGACAATTTCTTGGAGGGCTTAGTGTTAGAAGCACCAAAAGTAAGGGCGCTGCACTGGAGGTAATTTACCATTTCAGTGATAATGGTATTGGAATTGTAAATTGTATCATGGCCTAACACATTATATGTGAGGCTTACAGGCGTGGAAAAAGCAATCTAAGCATCATAATGTCTCAGAACTTGGGCCCCATACAATACTTGAGCCTCATAGTAAAACTGATCAGAAAAGGCTAACACCTGCTCGCCAGCTATAAAGTTAATTGATAAGAAGGCGGTTTTCCATCTTCTCATTTGTTCCGCTCTGCCAAACTCACTAATATTAATGTACTTGCATAAATGTAATTTATTCTGACTTCAATCATTTTCAGCAATACTAACTCTTGACTATAAGTGTCCATCAAATTCATCAGCGTGGCCAGTTTAGTATAGTCATTGATATTTCCCATCATAATCTTAAATAAAAGTATGAAGTTATAGATAGTTTCATGCTTAATGAACTTGAGTAAGTTAATGAGGTAATGGAAGGAGAAATTGATAGAGTAACTTGAGGGTTAGATTTAATAAAAGCAGCAGAAACCATGGCAGGGCTGGCAGTAGCAGCTGATAGGAGAACAGCAGTGATATGTTTGGCACAGTAGCCACAACTTCCTTTATGGAATCATCATAATTAGAGTCTGACAAATAAGCTTAGCAATGTGCATGTCTACTGTTTTAACTGGCACTAGGGCGTCATATATCAACAGCTTTGGTCAATACACTAAAAATTACAAAGTACTGTATGAGGACAGTAACTTTGGCCAAAAACACAAGTGGAAACCTTATATAAAAGACAGGGTTTTTATAAAGAACAAGGGAGCACACCACAGTATTGAATACTGCCAGAGGCTCTCAGGCTCGATTAGGTAATCTTCCTTGTAGGCATAAACTGCTTAACTTCCTAAAAAGTTCCCCTTTCCTTTTCTATACCTCCTCAGATATGCTTCCCCTGCCAGCATTCCCATTGGTGCTTTCAATAGTCATTAAGCAGCACTCCATAGTGATAGGCTAAAATTTTCTCCACCCATTTTTGGGTTTACTTTTAAATAATCAGGGCTCCATGCATTTTATAAAAAAATGTTGTAGGTTTACTGGCTATTTGAATTACAGGAGGATTGTCCATAATAAATATAGCACCCTATTACTAATGGTTTTATGCTGGTATGGGGTAACGTAGAAAATTATGCTATAGGAAAATAGGAGGCAATATAGTAGTAGAGGCTAAAGTATTGTTACCAATAAATTTAGGGGAAGAGAAATGTGCCTGAAGGGATCTAAGAGTCAATTCATAGTAAATTAATTCTTTAGGCCACTACATCTAAGTTGATGAAGCCACAGGCAAAGCAATTACTACCCAATTAAACACATATCTAATTATTAGTTAAAGTATGAAATTAAATATATAAAAATAATTTATCCAGATGGCGATCCAATTAAATACAACATTTACCAACAATTTAGCAAACATTGGTTGGTCTATATGTGTAGGCAACTAATTAAGCGAGAATTTGAGGCCACCAGCCCTGAGCTCTGTTGCATTTTATAAGAACTTAGTAGCACCCAATTGATAAGGCGACCTTTAACTGGATCCTTCAGAGTGTAGGCATCTACAGATAACTTTTTTTAAATTATCTCAAAAGGCCAAAAACATATGTGCTCTAATCTGCTAGGTTGTCCAAATCCATACTTATCATGATATAGAACAAATTTCCCTACAGTAAAGTGGGGTAGCGGCCGCTTATCTGTGTTATTCCATCAACAAGATCATTATCCTGATCCAATTCATTTGATTATGCAGCACTTTGTAGTTGGATTAACGTCTGCACTGGCATTTCCAAATTTTTGTTTGGAGTCATTACTTCTCAAATGACATAAGAATATAAAATTGGGGAAATAACTGATTTCTTATATAGTAAAGTAAACAAGAAATGCCCAGTGGGCTTTTGATAAATTTATTCTAAGAAAAAACGGTAGAAAGAAAGAATAGTTTCCAGCTAGATACCTTCAGTGTAATTATCTTATAAAAAATCCCCATGAGAATACTGTTCACTCATTTGCTATTACCATTGGCCTCAGGTGATAGGGCGTAGATAATACCCCATGTATACCATCAGTTCTTTGATCTTAAAAATAATTTGGACGTAAAGTTTTATCTATTATCCATCAACAGAAATGAGGGCAATTATGCCTATAGATAACGTCTTCTAGTGTAAACTTCATCATAGTTGCGGCTCCTAAATCCCTGACTGCTTTGGCCTCCACCTAATTTCTGAGATGATCAATGGCTACTATTATATATTCAATTTGACTAGAAGTGTTGTTCAACGGCCCCACAATATCCATAGATACAGTATGCCAGGAAAAGTTGGGTTCAATCAACTGATAAGAGATGACTTTTTTATAAAGCCTGTCTACTGGCATTTCTTACAGCATTGAAGGGTCTCATGAACGTCAAAATTTTCATTGATTCCCAATAATGATGCTGTTTTTTAGTCCAAATTTCTTTTGAAGCCGCCATGCCCCGTTGCTCTGTGGGCCCCAAATATAATATCATTTCACTATGTAGTTCAAATTATTCAATTTTTCTGATCACCTATACCATATGAATTTACAAATTGGACTACCATGTTCTTTTACTAATTTCTAAGCAACGCTGAACTTCCATTGGTTCATTGCCATAATTTTTGGTTTAGCTTTTTATCAAATATATCATTAACCACATTAACCACCAATGTTATTGTAAGCAGTCTAAATAACCCAACAGCTTTTAATGCTTAACGCTGGGTCAATGCTGAATTTTAATTTGTAATTTTTTGATATCAAGGCCCAGCGAGCCAAATGTCCTTCTGGCTCCTTTAGATTCTGTAACCAATGAAGAGAGTCATGATTGGTTACTATGATAAAGTGTACTCCTTGGACTTAAACCCAGAATTGTTAATATGCATATATAAGTGCCAGGCATTTCTTCTCTGTTACTGTATAGCTTCATTCATTTAAGTCCAAGGTTCAGAGCAATATAGCCATGGGATGTTCAATTCTTTCAGAATCAAGTTGGGATAACAACGCCCTGACGGCGCTGAGTGAAGCATCCATATAGGTGTTAAACGGCCTTCAAAATTGGAGTGCATTAACAGCAGTGCTTGGGTCAGTTAAAGCCATAGTTGATTAAAGGCCAGCTGACAGTTCCCTGTTCACTCAAAGGATATACCATTTTTAAGAAAGGTAAATAGATGCTCACCTACTTTACTAAAAATCTTGACAAACCAGAAATAATAGCTAATCAAATTCAAGGAACGCTTGGATTTTGTGCTTACTACTCATTCACTCCATGCGCTTGATAGCTTCAATCTTCGCTGGCTGGAGCCGCAAGCCATGTTTATAAATGACAAACCCTCAGGTATTCAATCTTCTCACGGAAAAATTTCACTTATGTGGCTTAACTTCATATTTGCTTTGGCAAGGCGACAGAAAGCTTCTTCCAAGTGTTGCAAGTGTTCATTGAACATTCTAGAAAAAGCGTTGATATCATCTAATAAAATGAGGACACAGGAAAACTTTAAAACGCCGAAGATGCTATTTATAGCCCGCTGGAAGGTCTCTGGGGAACTGCACAGCCTCTGAGGCATTCTAGTTGGTCAATAGAGGCCCTGGTCTGTAATCATAGCGCATTTTTCCTGTTCCTCCTTGAGTAGCACAATTTTCCAATAGCCAGAAATTAAATCCATGGCGATAAATATTGAGTGCTGCCCAAGAGGTCCAGCACTTGTAAAATCCACAGTAAAAGATAGGAATCCTTTTTTGTAATGCTATTAGGCTTGTGGTAGTCTATGACCACACTTTTGAACCTTCTTTTGTCTTTATAATCAAATCTGGGTAGGCCCAAGGACTCTTGGAGGGCACTAACATCCCGTGTTGCACTAGTTGATTAACTTTGACATTAACAACTTCATCCGCCACTTTTGACTAATTATCAGATTAAGGATAATAAGCAGATGATTTCTGATATTGATATGATGAAATACATCATGAGCACAACCCAAATCACTGTCTTTATTAGCAAAACTAACCTTATACTTTTTACAAAAATGCCCAATGCTTGGTTCTTCTCTTCCTTCATTAAACCTGAGAGGCTTTCCCAAGGTACTAAAGAGAAAACTAATTGCTCCACATTGCCACTAAGGCCAAGTTCATCTAAGTTGTCAAAATCAAAATATTCTAATTTTTTCAACTGGTAACATGCGAACAAAGGTGACAATCTGGTGTCTTTTTATTTAGATAGGGTATGCATATGTATTAGCTAAAAGCACCTAAACTCTGCCATGGTCATGAAGAAAAATCCCAGGCGCAGTGACTGGTTCTGAATTGTAACAGCAGAATGGCGCATATTTTGCCATATAATCCTTAGGGAATCTCCAACTTAGTTTCTGTTCCCATTTTTATTTAAAGGCTTGGAGGAAAAATTAAGTTAGATTAGCCTGTAGCGATATTTACAGAGATTCCATAATCTGGCTAGGTAACCATTGCGTCTGGTCCCAAATCCTCTGGTAACACAAGGGCACTATATTTTTCTTAAAACCTAGGTTGACAAACCCATGAATTTGAGGCGCTGGGGCCTCATCATTTAATTAATAAAATAATGGAAGGTTTTACAAATGATTTCCAAAGTACTCTACTCAAAAACAGCCTTGACTACATGAGCTCTTAAATGAGTTCCTAATAAGGAAGTCTTAATTCTGATTTAGGAGAACAATAGTGGGAGTGGAGATCACCAGTGAGCAAAATACAGTTGTAAGGCGCTATACGCTCCTTCAGAAGTTGTGGTCTGGAGGCTGGCAGTACCATATACTTAGCGATGATTTATGTCTAGAGCTAGGCCAAGTTTTTCATCATTTTAGTGGACACAATAAAAACTGGTGCCCCACTGGCCACAATTTTATGGTCTTTAACTTAATTTTTGAGATATCAATATAAGTATATTCAGAAAAATAAGGGTCTGACGGATATATTGATAAGACATTCAATATTGTCCGCTTGACTTAGAAAATATAAGTCTACAGGCCTAACTGAGGGCTAGATTTCATCAAATTCTCAATTGGCATCACCATTTGGAACACATTCATCTGGAGAATATCATAGGGGTAATTGAGAAGCTCTTGTAATATTAACTGTTGAGCATATGACTGTGCTACTACTTTTGATACCAACTCAGCTTCATGTTTTTTTTGGAAAATGGTGGGTCACAACAACCCTATCTTCAGTTATTACTGGCTGAACCGCTGGAGGCATGGCGGTGTTGTCATCCTTCTGCTGGACTAAAGGTGGATTCAGAGATAAATGCACTTGAATTTTTTTAGATAGTATGGAGGTTGAATCCTGTTTTACTCCTTCATGTCTTTTCCTGAGTCCGCCTCTTTCATGGGGTTCATCAAATAAACCCTTGGCTTAGAACTAGACTTAGGTCAACAATTGGCATGATACCCCAAATTCTTACAAAGATAGCAAATGACCTAATGAATATCAGTCTTCTCAAAACGATAGCCATATGCCCAAGTTAATTCCTTAGTGGCGGAGATACACCAGTCAGATTAATCATGTGGGTCCCGCAGATTTGTATTTAGTGCTTCAAAAGTGACAGCGCACTGATTGAAGTAGTTTACTGTATGAGTGATATATAGTTTTACTAATTCAGAAAAAGTGTCACATCCCGATACAACTCAATATAAGGATCATTGACATGGTAAGAGCAATCTGTGCGTTAAATTAATTATTACACTTGCCCCAGATAACATCTGCGCCTCCAAACAAAAGTGTTCTGAAAAATACTGAATAGTCTCGTCTCTTAAAAAGATATTAAGGAATTTCGTCTTACAAGTGGTCATCCAGCCCCACTGAACTCTTTGATAAGAAGGTCCTTGGCATTAAGATAGGTATGTTTGCCTTCTTTAGTTATGGCATACTAACTCCACACTTTTGGAGTTCAGTGGGTTCATTACCACTGCTAACTTAGCAGTCTCAGATGCTCTGGCCATACTAATCTCAAATAATCCAGAAAATTATGCACATTTGCTTCTTATTAAACCCTTATTAATTAACTCAAGTTAACCAAAAATTGTCTATCATGGATTCAGGGTTTAGGTGCCTGTGTAGTCCCTATGTGACTTCCCAGGTTACTAATACATAGAGGAAAATGAACACCATTATGAGACGCCATATTGTCAGGGTTCATGGAAGCTCCAACTGTCAAAACATATGGGAAGACACCATGCTGGCTACACACAACCTGTACCCCACCCCCCTCTCCATCATGCTCCATTGTAAGTATCTTGAACAACTTGACCCATATGACACTGTCAAATACTTTGACGAATTGCCAATTTAAAATGGTAAGGCCACTTTCAAGGTGATACGCTCCCCATATAAATAGTTAAACTCTTGGGTAATTCATAATGGAGTGAACAGCCTCATCCGTATTTTTGCTAGAGCTCTTATTTGCTGATCATGACATTATATGATATTGGAAAGTAGGCCAACATGGGCTTTCAGTTCCGCTTGTACTTGACTAATTTCGTTGAAACAAGTTGACAAAGTCTCAGAGTCAGGGCCATTAATGTCTTAAAGTTGTTACCTCTACTGTGGATTAGTCTCCAACTAAGTGACTTACATCCATACTTGTCAGCAAAATATACAGAAAATCAGGGTGTGGCCCCCTGTAGTGAGCACTAAATGTTGTAACTGGTTCTAGGGCATTGTATTTCAACGGCTTTGGTCAATACACTAAAAATTACAAGGTACTGTATGATAACATAACCTTGGCCAAAAAACACAAGAGGGAACCTTGTATAAAATAATAGGGTTTTTATTGAGAACAAGGTAGCACACCACAGTTTTGAATACTGCCATAGGCTCTCAGGCTCAATAGTTAATCTTCCTAGTAGGTATATACTGCTTAACTTAAGAAAAGTCTTCCCTTTTCTTTGCCAAACCTCCTCATATATGATTCCACTACCAGCATTCTCATTAGTACTTTCCATAGTTATTAAGCAGCACTCCAAATTATTAGTCTAAAATCCACTCTATAAAATTTTGGGTTTGATTTTGAATATTTAGGGATCCATGATTTTTATAAAAAAATGTTGTAATCTGAGGCTATTTATATTACTAATGGATTGGCCATAATAAATATAGCACCATATTACTAATGGTTTTATGCTGGCATGGGGCAACATAGAATATTATTCTAAAAAAATAGATGGTGATATAGTAATCAAGGCTATGGCATTAGTGGCTGATAAATTTAGGGGATGAGTTATGTGCCAGTAGGAATTTAAGGAGTCAATTGAAGTAAATTAACACTTTAGGTCACTATATATAAAATTGCTGAAGCCACATGGCAAAATAATTACTACCCAATTGAATCCACTATCTACTTATTAGTCAAAGTATGAAATTAAATATATTAAAATAACATATTCAGATGGGTGGTCAGACCAATTACAACATCTACACTTATAAATATACACTTATAATCCTGGCAGAGTTGCTTTACTACACTAGTAAAGTGTTACCATTCTGCCATAACTTTTTATTTAGCCATTTCCTACGTCTTCTAGAATTAACCAATTGAGAATTAAATCCCTTATTTTCTGCCCTGAATAGGATCATGGTGCAAGAAGCTAAACCTCCTGATACTTAAGTGATATCAGGAATTACTTCATTACTGGTTCACCTTATAACAAAGCTTTAGCAAATAGGGCCGTGATGCTAGATCTCAACTAGCCTCCTTATAGTTTTGTTCATTATAAGGAATGTATGGTGGGTTGCCCCAACAAATTGACATCAAATTATGACAGTTTAGTAATTTCTGCAGAGGAAAACAGGGTACCAAAAGTGGCCCCTGTAGTGAGCACCAAATGTTGCAATCGGCACTTAGGCATCAATATACAACTTCACAGGTCAGCACTTTTTATATTAACTAAATGGAACTGTTAGAAGGCAGTAGCTCTACAAAAAAATAATAAAATTTTATAAGTAAAGTTTCTTACTATGTAGCTTAACAAGATAGGTGAAAGAAAAGATTAATTAATTTAACACTCCCATTATAATAAGCTGCATTATAGAGTACAAGCGGTGCATGATTATTCCAGAAAATGGTAGAAACCATTGGCTTGCCATTTTAGGTTACAAAAACCCTCAAAATTGTTTCTAATCAGCGGGACAAAAGAGAAGATATAAATATAAAAAGTTTAATTTATGAAGAGTGGTTAGCCTGGCAGGGTAATTCTTGCTTCCACTCTAGTACAGGTTTTGTTCAACACATGTTTGAAACCTGTACTGGCTATAAAAAAATCTTAATGTGGTATATTTGTTCCAAGGTCAACCCACATTGATTACTTTTTTAAAAGATTTGATTTATGATGCCATAAATCCTCATAAATCAATAGTAAGTGATTTGGTGGATATTTCCAAAAGGGGTGGGAAGAGATTGAATCTTGGAGATGCTCTCAGCATAGCACAGAGCTAACTGATATCAATTTAATTCTATTAATTGCTAGCTACATATAAAAATGTTGGCACAGAGGCAAGGTTCCGCCATATCTTAAATCAGCAAAAAGACATAGGCTTCAAAGCAACCCATCATAAATTAATTCAACTGATTAACACTAGCATCAGAGCTCAAGGAATTATAACCTTCATCTAAAAAAGATTTTATTTAAAGTAAAAAGTTGGAATGGCTGGTCAGACTAGATCACAACTCTGCCCAAACTTGATCAAACAATCTAGCACAGAAATTTATGGGGGTTAGACAGTAACTAAAATGATGAGGCTGTTAAGCCAGGCAGCACATAAACATAAGCAATTATATGATGCTTTTTGATGTGCACTAATTAAGATAAGGTGTTTTCCAATGACACTTTATTTTCTCCCTGGTGAGGATATATAGCATCAGAGGCATCAATGTGAACTTTTTGGATCAGTAGATTGGTGGAAGGATTTTAACGGACAAACCCTCTTATATTTATAAAGTGATATCTATTCTGATGAGGGACTATTGGTCTTATTAACAGTGCCTTTCTCTCCAGTACAGAGAGGATCCCATTGGACTTCAAAATCCACCAAGGCAGTTTAAAGTATGTTGGCAGCCTTTTTGATAGCTAATTGGAGTAAATTCTCTCCTTAGACTCACCATTCACAGTTAAGAAAGATGGAGAGCCCAAATCAAGCTGGGAGGAGATTCAAACTCCTTTGACTCTGGCAGCCATGAGGGCACAGTATACATATTGGCATCTATATATGATACAAACCTGATCAACGATCCATCACATCCTCATCTGCCGTCAGTGTTGCAACCTTAGTGGGTTCAACTGACTCCTGAGTAACTGTTCCCACCAAGCCACG